>CABFWB010003510.1:0-39287 GCA_902151455.1 Timema bartmani | reverse complement strand
TCTTAAAAAAAAAAAAAATCTAATCATAACACATGACTTACTAACTTACCTAATTCTATATGAAGCCCCAATTTAACCAACAACACATTTTTCAAGTATGCCTTTTGAGGACAAATGAGGAACTACTTGAACATAAAGTACCAGCACTGGTCTAGAAAACTTAGTTTAGTGACCGGAGGCTGGTTGTGCTGACCACATGACACCATCTATCCACAAATGTTGGCGCATTCATCACAAATAGGCAATAGCCACTCGGTCGGTATAGCTGAATTGTGGTGTGAATCCACAGAATTTTATATGGGTGATAAATTATTTCAGCACATTTTCTGTAATAGTTACAATAATCTACCAACTTACACATATTCATGCAAAGACTTTCACTAAAAAAATCCATACTGTAACACTAATTATGCTAGTTCAAGCACTCGTCTTATTTCCTAGCTCCTCGTTTTCTCCCTGAAACATGGGCTGCATAATGACAGCACATATTTCTTCACCATAGTCAAATCTTCTTATTCTGAACACATCATGTCTTCTTCCTAATCAATTATATGAAAAATGAGATTTCATGCTTCCAAACTGTTAAAAGTGTTCGGAAAATCTGGAAAAGTCCTGTAATTTTAAATTAAGAAAATAGTGGCAACCTTTTATAAAGCCAGGTTAAGGTATGTTTAATTATATAAGTGTGTGTGAATTAGGCCAGTTTTATTTGTGCTATTCAAATTAAGTATGCTCATTTTGAATAGTCAGAGGTGTAAAATTTAGTTTTTCCAAAATTCTGGATGTTGCAAGCAAATACATTATTTGTATTGGGGTTTAGAGGATCTAAAGTCTGATTCTGTTAGGAATAACCTTTTTCAACAGTTCCAAAAGTCACTAAAACAATTTTCATATATAGATAATATCAATTAATACTTATAAATTAATACTATTGATATAGTATAATAATATTAATGTTGCCCGCAAAATATAGGTTTTTTTTCTTAGCAAAATCCTACTTTAGCATATCGATTTTAAATTATAACTTATTTGTTTATTAGATTTCTAAAAAACACTAAAATTTTGGCTTGCTTTTTACAGGCATAATTATAATCATTAGAGATGTCACAATACCTGTTTTTCTCAATTCCGATTCTTAAGTTCAACAGCGATTCTTCGTTTCTCAATTCTGATTCTTGAATATTTCCTTTTTCATTATTTTTCCAAGCATTATTGTATAGAAAATCTGACTTGCCTGATACCCTACTCCCCCTCAATGCAAAACTTGGACTCGATCATTACAACAGTTTAATAAAGATCTATAAGATTGTTTGATTAAACAATCTTATAGATCTTTATTAAACACACTAAAATTCTTAAAAACTGAAAATCAAAACCAAGAATTCCAATAAACTCAAAATTAATACAGTAAATTGCGGATTTTAAAACTGAAAGAAGAACACATTTCACATGTTACCAAAATTGTAAGTCGTTCGCCATAACTGATCCTACGCACGTTAGCTCTTCAGAAATTAGTGATTAAGTTTTGGCAATGAGATATCGTTAATTTAGTGAATTAAAATAAATTAAACCGTTTTTTGCTTCATTTTATTAACAACGTTGATTTTTGTTCTATATTTATTAAACTTGTCTTATTCAAAGAGCTAAATAAAACATTCAAAATTGAGAAGCTACAATGAATATAATTACAGGAGAGCAGCCATTTTAATTTGATAGGAATATCTTAGCTTTCGATATACACGTTGTGATATATCAATTAATGATAGATATATTGGTATGTTACAGAAAATTGCCATCCCTAGTCTTCGTAATATATATCGATTGTTTGCATTGAATCGATTCATATAGTCTGACAGTCTCACTAAACTATTAATTTTAAATAAAAATGTGTCAAAGCTGTTAAGTTTGTACATCTTGTTACTGTTATAATGTCGGGTCGTATTATATTCGAGACTATTTAGTATTCATGTAGTTCACCTCAAAATGTTAGGGTTGGTTGTATTATATTCAGGCCATTACGGTATATTTGCAATTTGCCGGCCGGCATTTAAGTGAAACGGTAACTAAACTAATATGAGAGATAATCAATTATCACCTATTTTGAATGTTGCTGTTTTGTTTATTTACCAGTTTTATTGAGAGCTAAGAATCGAATTAGCAAGAATCATAATATTAAGATCGATTCTTTCGATACCAACAAGAATCAAGGGTATCGAGGAATTGAGTTTGACAGCCCTAATAATCATATTGCTATTTTAACGTTTTATTCTATATTAATAGTAACTTTTAGAAGCTGGACCTTTATAACAATCGTAGCTTTATACTGTGGTTTTTTGAACAGTGATAATAATAAACTATAAGCTTAAGTGGTTTTGTTGGTCATAATCTTTGATCAAATGAACATAATGACTGAAAAATGGCATTCAAACTTATGACAGTAGTTGGCAGTGACCATGGAGGCTCATAACAAATTTCTAAAGAGATACTCCCGAATATTTAATATTTGTTCAGGATTTGGAAAACCAGAAACTGAGGGAAGATTTGAAAGTGTTGAAGCTTCGAGAAGCGGAGAGGGATACACCTGTAGTGCCTACGGTGGAGGCAGAGCGCCGCATACAGGGCAAAGAGGAGGAGAGGAAAGTGGTGGAACAGCAGGCGCAGGCCCTTCATGAGAAAAGAATCAAGTAAGTCTAGATTCACCACCCTCTAATGAGGTAATGTATAAACTGGTCATTCAGAATGTCACACAAGCTGCACTGTGTAGGTGCCACAAAGGGCCCATTAAAAATGTCTTGTTTTCATTTGAGCCAAGAAATTATTGTGAAGTGGGTCACAGTTTTCAAAGTCTTGTTCATATATTGGGCTTATTATTCACTTTTAAATGACTCATTTGTAGGAATGGGTTTGGTCGGTTCATCACTTTGGTTTTTCCTGTCTTTAATTGAGAACCAGAATTTTTTTTTTGTCAACCTCGATAGTCTTTAGGTAAGGATCTGATGTTCGTGGGTTCAAACCCAGCCGGGGTTGACGAATTCTTCATGAGTGATTAAAATCCTTAGCACAACTTCCTTCAGAGGAGAAGTAAAGCTGCTGGTCCCATGTCAATTGTGTCATGTAAGAGAACCCTGGAAAGTATGTGAAAATACCTTTCCCAGCAAAGTTGGTAGGCCTTTTTGCTCTTGCTCATAGAACTTCTCTTGGGCTGATATAATCAGTGGGTTCAGAAAGTGGACGTTAAATACCTCAAATAAATTAAATAAATAGCTGGTTTTTGTTTTCTAGTCTTTATTCCTCGTTTTATTGTTACATAAATTATAAAATACTAGAGATTGTTCTAATTATATCTTCATTTTACTTACAAATCCTGAATCTCAAATCTGAATCTTAGAAAACTTGTTAAGAATAAGAAACAATTTATCTCAAATTGATGAGATATTTTTTATTTCTGATTTTATTCACATTAAGTGGTATATTTATGGTCTGGGGTCTGGATGCTAGTTGTGTCCTTTAATGATGATGTGTGTAACCAGCACTAAGTATTAACATAACCCAAATAAATTTCAAAATTTGAAAGGAACTAGTTTTTAATTATTTTTTTCCAGACATTGAATTATTTTTATATTATCTATCGACTCTCGGGAATGGATAAATTCCCGACATGACATTTTCCCAGGTGTTCGGGATCCCGTCCACCCCTATTTATAGTAGGTATATCCTGGTTCTGGGCCTGAGTAGGACCTAGTGGAGAGGAACAATTACAGGAATGGAGTGAGGAAATGAAGAGTATTGAATGAAATTGTCATGGCAAAGTGTGAATTGATGGTAATGACAAGGAAGAGGATAAGGCCTAGTAAAACTATAAGTTTGTATGGAGTAGAGCTGAGAAAAGTACAGAACCTAAAATATCTTAAGAGTGTGATTGATGCAAAAAGTGGATGTAGAGAGAATTTAATGAGAAGAGGACATAAGGGAGATTTGTTCTATAGGTGTGCAAGAGACCTGCTATAGAGAAGAGAAGTGCCCTTGAAGTGTAGGGGAGTGTTGTACTGGGCATACTTTGTACCCATTGTCACACATATAGCAGAAACATGAACAGTGAATATAAGAGAGACTAGGAAAGTGGAGGTCATGGGAATGACATCTGTGAGGGGAATGTTTGCTGTCATGAGGAGAAACAAAAGTAGGAATAAAGTTACAGGGGAAAGATTGGGGGTACAGGGAGTACATGAGATAGTAGAGAAAGCAAGACTCAGATGGTATGAGCATGTAATGAAGATGGAAAAAAAGAGGATGCCAGAGAAAATCTTGGAAATGAAGTATTTATGAAAAAGGCTGCAAGAGAGGCTAAGAAAGAGATGGGAGGAGCAGATAAAAGCAAGTGTGCAAGTGAGAGGAGAAGAATGAAAGCAATTAAAGGAGGAAAGATAAAGGAAGATTTAGGCATTTTACTAAACTGAATGGCCACAGGCTGTAAAATAATGATGATGATGATTATTTATTTATTTAGCACCGCGTCTTAATACCTGTTCGGGCTAAACGCGTAAGTACTAATTACGCAAATGGGTTAGGAATGTGAAAGGTTGAGTTTAGTGTAAATGAACCCACATTTGTGTGGAGGGAGAGCAGAAAATCATTTAGGAAAACTACCCCCGAGTTCACCCGACCAAGATTCAAACCTCGATCTTCCTGTCCTTCGCAGTCTAGCTCAACACGATACTAGTGTGTTAGCTAACTATGCCATCAAGGCAGGTTGATGATGATGATACTCAAAAACATATTTAAAATAGTTAGCTCCCTGACACAGACAGCTTCTTCAGGTTCAAAATTTATTCTCTTTATCACTCGATTAAGTGTGCCAGCTATCCCTCCTTTGCTAAACAATTTTCTATTTAAAAATCCTTTTTATTTATAGTGACCAGCCAGATAACATTTTCATAACAACCCGTATTACAGAAACATAAAATGATTGAGACCAAATGTCTTTAAATTATTTAGTTTGTATGATAATGGAAATTTTGAACCCTTCAACCATAAGCGGTAACATTTTATATCTACTAGGTGTGTGCAAAGTTTTTTTCTAATTCATTACAAACTCAAATTGAATACTCGAAATACTTTCAAAGACAAATTTTAGTTTAAATATCTTTTTTTAATGGTTTTATGTTTGAAAAAATATCATACATAGTATAAAATGGACTAAAATTACTTATAAACTGTCTAGTGGCACAATCGTCTCTATTATTTATTTCATTATAATTTGATTAATCAAGCTATCACATCGTGCAATTCAATCCTTCAAATTTTTTCATATAGATACTAATTTGTAATGTAAATAACAGCTCTGAATGTCAAAAATTGAAAATAATTTGAGCATATTTTAGCTGTTGATATTTGTATTAATACAACTTCTTAATTGTTGAAGCCAGAATTCTTTTCTGGACAAAGTCGAAGCTTAAATTCTTTCCGAAGCTGTTTTGAAGCAGTGTTATCCCCTAGATTCTACCCAAAATTACTTAGTTTTAATAGAATTACAGACTTTGTTCTATCAGTTTTATTAATAGTTTTGTGTTTGATTGATTATGAATATTTTGTTGTTATGAATTATGAATAGGGTTGAACTCTTTAAAATATTTTCATTTTCATTTGTTTCATGAAAAACTTGTAATTAAGATAATTCGTAAAGGCCAGAATATCCTAAAGTATAATAAATATCTAAGAATAAGATAGTAGGTGCAATAAAAAGGTATTCCTATCGCTCTTTCCTAGGCCTTCTTACATACATAACAAAACCATTTTCAAAAAGCAAAAAAAGGTTTTTCTTAAAGAAAAATATTAACAAGATACAGTCAACTCTCAATTCTACGACCTTTCACGGTTCCCTGGAAAAGGGTCGTTATTGGAATTTTAACCAATTTTGTTCCACCCCCGACCCTCATAGCAAAAATTGTATTTTTTTAGACAACACGTGAAAAAAACTACCTATTTTATAAAGAAGTCCATTGTGGAGGGCTGCTTCTTCTTAGCGCCAGTTTTGCTCGACGAAGTCTTTCACATTATAGAACTGGAACCACAGCTCTTCGCTAGCGCCCTGGCGCTTAAGTGCTCTTGAGTGGATGTCCCTGGCTTTCAGAACATCTTTCGTTGTGGGGATGTCTTCAGGTGTTTCTTCCATTTCTTCCTCCCCCTCTTCATCGCTGGACTCCTGCAGCTCCCTGATTATATCGGCGTTGTCATCGTCTGCTGCTATGTACTCCTCATACGTGCGGTCTGAGGCTAATCTCTGCCATGTTTTCTCGTCGTACGGCTAAGTGAAAGTCAGGGGGGCAGACGAAGGTGCTGTTGATGAACCAGGCTGCGGTTCCATGTAGGGTCCTGGCTGAGAATTGGCGTCCACTGGTGGTGGGTCGTCTGGGTCTTTGCCGCTGCCAGCAGCAAGAAGCACATAGACTGCAGTCTCTTCGTTGACTGGTAGGACAAAGTATGCGTGTCGGAAACAGTTGGCAATTGCCACCGGTCTCACGGCCCTTCAACTGGCGACGATTCCTTCCATGGCCCTTAACACGTCCCACTTTTTGACCTCCTTGCCCATGTCAAGATTCCACACCATACTCCGCACAAACATCTTACGGAACTTCACCTTCACTTGCTGGATTATCCCCCGGTACAGGGGCTGAAGCATGCTGGTTGTGTTCTTTGACAGAAACACCAGCTTGATGTTCCTGAGTTTGTTGAGAGCAGGATGTAAGGGGCAATATGTCGATGAAGAGCACGACTTTTCTATTTGCGGCGTCCATCTTCGAATCAAAGCCTTGAAGCCACCTCGTGAACACCCCCGAGGTCATCCTATGCCTTCTTATTAAAATCATAGTCACAAGGCAGGATGTTGCCCTTGAAACCCCGGGGTTTCTTGAACTACCCGATCATGTGGAACTGCATCTTATCACTACCATCCATGTTGCAGCATAGGACGGTGAGGCGCTCCTTGCTCCTCTTCGCACCCTTGTACTTATCCCCTTTTACAGCAAGAGTGTGATCTGGTATGAGGTTGTAGAACATCTTCAGCTCGTCAGCGTTGTATACATCTTTAGGCTGATAGAGCCTAAAGATGTTTCGGAGCAAGGGCATCCACTCCCTCTCCGGTGTTGGGTCGACCGATGCGCTTTCACCGACGACCTTGTGGCTGGATGTGCTGTGATGCACTTTGAAACGCTCTAGCCACCCACTTGAACACTTAATTTTCTATACCCAACCTCAGGGACCTCTGCAACATCAGTCTGTTTATAGGCATGTTTTACGCTCTATGCTGGCTGAACCACTCCAGCATAGGTTGCTCTAGATTCGCGTGCATCGCACCCTTCAAATTTTGGCCTTTACATTGTGGCCTTCCTTCTGCACTGCATTCACAATTTCTTCTCTCATTTTGAGAAGTGGGAAAAGTGTCGACTTCGGGATGCCATGCCGCCGCGCAATCTCCGTCTTTGTAATCTTATTCTCATACACTTCCTGGATGATCTCCTACTTCTTCATGAGCGTCAATAAGGTCCTATTTCCACTCATTTTATTGAAATTATAATTTCCTATCAAATAAATCGAATGAATCGAAATAACAATGGCAAAAACAAGCCTGGCGCGTGATGTAGCGGCAGTCACGCCCGGGGAAACATTGTCTTGCTTGTGGTAGGGGGTGGACAGATTCAAGTGCTATTGGCTGGCATTGATAGGGTGGTATCTATTTTTATACCTGACCTACCCCATTTACTAGTAATACAGCACTCACAAAAATAATCGCAACCCAGTAACCTAAATAAGTGCACCAAACATATTTTACGACCGATTTTCTTAGAATGTTCGACCTTTTTTTCCACATTTTTCACGGTTTCCCCAAAAAGGATCGTTACTTCGAGAGGAACGTTATTCCCGGGGTCTTAGAATCGAGAGTTGACTGTACTTAAATTCTTGTCTAATACTCTCTTTAATGAACAATTTGAATTAACAATTCTATATTTTCAGTTAACTTTGCTGTCAGTTTAACTATTTTCTTTATTTTATTGCATCAGCTACTTACTTAAACATGAGTTGCCACTTTTTCCTACTCATATCATTCTAAAATAGACACATTAGTTGCTACACTGATCTCACAAATACATGCAACGTGTGGCTGCACTGAATTGCTGGTATTCTGCCTTTTTGGAGCTCATATTGGTTATCTGTATAAGTTTTCTTATGCCCCTTGTTGTCACACTTTCCCATATCATTTGACTAAATAATGCCTGAAAAAGTATTCACGAAATTAAGTATATAATTAATTATTACGTGTTTACAGGAAGGCAGAGACAGACAGAAGTACAAAGCCACAGTCTTCAGATCGAGAGAGGGCCAAGTCAGGAGAAGACAGAAGTAAGTGACATCCTAAGTTGTTTCAACACTTGGGGTACTCCTTTTCCTCATAGTATTGTATTTCACAAAGTTTATATATGATTTATGTTAATTGGTGAATATATATTTGCTGTTGTCATAAAAAGTGGTTCATCTCTCTAAAAAAAAAGTCTTGGGTCAAGGAGCTGCAAAAAAACACGAAAAAACCAATCATCACAAACCTTGTGATTTGGACAATCAATAAAGTTTGCTATGCTAAGGCTGGTTTTTGCTTGGGGTAAATGACTAGTAGATTCTAATGTTTGTAATCTATATGCATTACATTACACAAATTAAATGAGGTCAGTTAAAGTTTGATATAACATTGATGGAGCCGATTGGCGGATACCTTTATGTTTGAAGTAAATGATTGTGTTTGGTGTTATGAAATAAGATCTTAGTTTTACAAATTAATTTATTCAATGTGATTTGTTTTTATTTATAAAGCTGTTTAATTGCTACCATAGGCATTAACTACACTCAGCTAAAGACAGACGCTGCATCATCTTCCAGTAAAATGAAAAGGTCCCATTCATCACCAAACATTGCCCAGGTATTCCAATATTATTCTTTTTATTTGTGTTTTTACATTTAACTTTACAATCATTCAACAACTTCAAATAAACTTTTTAATATACATAAACCCTCATTCTTAAACCAGAATCCAGTCTGCTACTTGTTATTCGTCCCGGTGCATTACTGTTTTCAATTTTCCAACAAGTTCATATCCTTTAAAGTCACCCCAGTGGTTTGTGAGCACAAGTTTTTTTTAATCAAAGTCCATCTCAAACAAGCTTTTCAAGAAACTTCCAAAAGTCGGTTTGAGTGTGGATTTAATAAATATATCATCTTAAAACTTAACAAAAATCATAGGGAATTAACACTGTGGCAGCAATGTAAAGTGTGAACTGTGTTCTTCTTTTCATTGTAATAGCCATATTATATTTGTTCCCTTTTATATGTTTTGTATACACCTTTTCAGTACCTTCCAAATACATATTACAAACCACCTTTTTTATAATAAGAAAGACATAAAAAGATAGATGAAAAAGGAATTCTTCCAAAAATTAAAAATCATTTGTGACTGTGAAAGCAATAAGAAGTTGAAGTGTGAAGTGTATTTGAAGAAAGGAAGGGAAAATATTATTTGTTTGTATCAAGGCCTAACCTAACTATCCTTTAAGGTTGACTTCCTTCTCTTTCGCTTAGATCACATTATTGCAGATTCACAATCTCAAATAGCTAATTTTACAAAATTATTTATTTTAATTCACAAATGTATTATTAATAAAAAAAAAATGCTACAATTAAATTTAAATATGTTTAGAAAACCAACTTAATTATTTTAGTTAAAGTTTATATAAAATCGATTGTAAAATTTCGGTTTGTTTACTCATTAAATTACATCGTCCATTGGTATTTATTGTTGTTAGATATGTAATTTTCACCCGCCTCGGTGGCGTAGTTGGCTAACGCGCTAGTCGTGTTGAGCTAGACCGCCGAGGACGGGGAGATCGAGGTTCGAATCTCGGTCGGGTGAACTGGTTTTTCCTAAATGGTTTTCCACTCTCCCTCCACGCAAATGCGGGTTCACTTCCTCTATATTCAACCTTCCCAATTCCTAATCCATTAGTGTAATTAGTACTTAAGCGTATAACCCGAACGGGTAGTAAGACGCGGTGCTAAATATATATATGCATATATATATATGTATGTAATTTTCTTGGCGCATTTCTATTTTAAGATTGTGTTTTGATGAAATGCTGAATAAACTTATCTCCTTCTAGTTGATGGAAGAAGACGATATTTCTATCAAGCATCGAGCCCCGCAGTTTGATAGAGCTATCAAACCCTTAAACAAAGCCACCCCTTCAGAGGTTCACGCGGTGCGTCATAGGAACTTTAACCCCACCTATGGAAATGTGGTAAGTTAAGTCAATTTTAGTCGCCTTAAAGAGTTGGTTTCCATCATTCCAGATATTTGACAAAATATCATATACAAGATTTTTTTAAATAGTTGCTTTTCAAATTTTAAATTGGAATTTGTTTTAGAGCTCTAACACTGCTTATTAGTGGTTCATCCCCAACATAATTATAGGGTCAACTTAATCAACCAGACCCCAAAATATTACAGGATGGCCACTTATCGGTAAAACTGAAAATTATGCTTGAATGTTGTGCATCAGAAAACGTGCTTGAATTTCGCCATCTGTCAGGAATACATAGCAAGAATTACTTTAAATAGCCTTTAAGGGCATACAAATTTCAAACATTTGTCAAAGGAATACCCTTAAAATTGGGATGGGACCTTCGAATCTGTCGAATCCTTAATGATAGTCGAAATTTGAGAAAATTTCAGATTCAAGATGAAGATCCTTAAAAAAAATCTATTTTTTTAGAGCTCTCACACTGCTTATTGGTGACTCAGAACCAATTATAATTACAGGACAAACTCAACAAACAATTTTAATAATTTAACACTTAACTGAATATATTATTGTAATGAATGAATTATAAGAATGAATGTTAACATTTAGTTATTATTTGTATTTTTTAATATTCTATTATATTTATTTCGCCTCTTAGGCTCATAATTTTTTCCAAGATTCGGGATTTAAAGGTAAATTGGAGATTCGGATTCGAGATGCTTAAGATAGTGGATTCAACCCAACTCTACTTAAAATATATTCTAAAATTAAACATTTAAAGAAGGCTAAAAGGGCAAGGCCTACACACTTACCAAAAAAACTGCAGGCCTCAAAGTTCACAATAAAACACAACTATATGTATGTAATTTTCGAGTTACATCAGTCATCTTCTTCAGCAGAAGAGAGTTAAACACAGACTGGACTATGGCAGCATGGATATAGTTTGATCTTGGTTAGGTTGTTCATGATTCTGTGTTTGCCTGTTTCTTGATTCAAAAAAAGGTTTAGGCTTAGATTCTGCAGTTGCCTGTTCATACTTGTCTTTATTCTTGGTAGATGGATGGCAATGAATAAACACCCTGTGCTTTAAAATATTCTCATTTGCCACTTTCGCTATGCTTCTCTTAATAAGTGTTGGTGTAATTTCCTTAAAATTATCCTTCTCATTGATTGCCCTCAAAAAAATTGCAAAATCATCTGTTAAGAATAAATTTCAAAGAAACTAATTAAAATAATCTCTTTTTTACTTTTGTTATTTAAAAAAGTGAATATTTCATTTTTCAACCTTTTCTTTCATTTTTATAAAAATTATATGTTATTTCCCTTTATTGGGTGAACTCCTTAAAAGAAAGTTTGTATCAACAAACTTTGATTGTAGGCCTATGTGTAAACTGTCATTCATGCATGTGAGTTGATGTAATGTGAGGCATGGAATGAGACCCTTTTACACTAGGTCTACATTTTCTTTCATATTATCTCGGTACATGATTATTACTGAGAGATTCTTATCATTATTAATTCTCATTGATAATAAATTTTCGGCCATGCTGGGAATAAAACTCAGGACCCTTAGCTTAGTAGGCAGACATGCTACCGACTGAGCTAAGGTGTATGAGGTAATTGTACTGCCGTCACAAGACACACTTACACAACAGGTCAGCCATCCCATTGCTGCCTACTATACAATATAACTTAGGGTCGGTCTTATGACTACCTGATATATATTGCTATCGAGAGGTTAAAGTTAGCGACCAGATAAAGGTTATCAGCCACTTTAATACTTTATGCGTATTATGAACTGAATTTATCTGCTGAGGCTAAATAAATTTTTATGCAGAAAACTTAAGGTTGGTACTGTTTTTACTGGTGAGCGCATGCATATAAACACTGCTGCTACCACTACTACCTGGCTAATGGCTACAATGATTAACATTTGTTAAATAATGATGGCTAAACAATTGTGAGGAAACAGATGGTGTCACGTGGGTTTAGAAGCTAGGTTGTCTTGCAAGTACTAATTTGGGTGTCTGCCAAAATGTGGCCAATAGTTGGCTACAACGTTTACAAAATTTCATTTATTTTACTCACATTTTGATAATTTTTTCTTATATAACTATAACTCCACAAATATCATGTCAGTTTTTTTTATAAAAGTGTGAATTAAATGTGCTAACTTTATATATAGATACATCCTGGGCCTGTGCCTACTAATCACATGAACCAAGATTTTAACCTAAAAACAGATTCTGATAGGTGAAACGGCCAAAACCTCATGGAAAACAAGGTGTCACAATGGCAACGACCATTTTAACTTTAATATAAAAGTTATCAGGTACTTAAACCTCTTGATAAAAATGTTATGAATATATATATTTTATCTGGCAGTCATAAGACCAGATAGAAATATATATCTGCCAGATTAATACTTATCCAGGAGTCATAAACAATTAAATATCTTTTGTTTGTTAGTTTGTTTGTTTATTTTTCCTTTTTCTTTAGTTCTATTAATTTCCTTTTCTATACAATTATTTAGCCATTTAGTCATTTTTATACATATCTTTTGTTTTAAAATTTAAACAAATGGTACATTTCTCCCTTACCTTTCATGTTTTGTGTCATTGAGATTGTAAAGTATTTAATTATGCTAACGCAAGAGTATCCAAACTATAGCACAAAGACACATTTTATGTGGCCTGGGGTCTTGGCTTCCAATTCTTTAAAATGTTCATGATGTTGATCTGTATATTTTATGAATATATTTATGATGGCATCTGTCTGCCATGGTTTAGTTTTCTATTTATATATGAAAAAAAAATTTTTTAAATTAAACTTTTGGATGACTTGTAAGGGCCAAGTCCAATCTTATACAGAACTTGTAATGCTATTTATGTTGTCATAAAGTGTCGAAGAATTTTTCAAAATATTATCAAGTGTTATATCACCTGTTATAGGTTTGCTAAATAAAATTATATCTGTATTACAATAGTAAAATAAATGTTTAGAAGGAATTGTTTTATAAATAGTAAACATATTAAATATTTTTCACATATACAACAAGAATTGTTAGTATTATTTTATGAGGAACTCTAGCTTATTTGTCCAGTAAAAATCAGACTCATCTCTATTTACTATTCTATTTGGCCTGTAAGTAACTAAAGTGAAAGTCAAATTTGGACAACATAACAAAATGTTTAAATATGTCTGTTTTAAAGAATAAATTTGCAGGCATTCTTTTTTTTTTTACTCCTTATGTCATTGACTATAATTTAATTTTCTGTGGTGGGTAAATAAACCAAGAGTGAAGTGTGTGTATTTTTGTGAATGTTATCCACTTAGTAAGGCACACTTATCAGGTTTCTCAACAACCAACCGTGACAGAGAGAAGGGTGACAGAAGCCACAGTAGTTTTATGATCACCTTCTCACATCTTTCCTTGGGGTTCTATCCTTCACTTGTCTTGCTTGCGTTTATGTTAATCATTCTGCTACATTTTACAACATACTTAATTTCTGACCAACTATGAACAAGCTCAAAGGAACTTAATTTATACCATTTCAAGTTATTTAACAAAACACTGTGCATTTCAAGCTGATGAAACTTTTATCAGTAACATCTGCTAAGATTGTAATTAAGTTTGCAAGTATCGACACACTAACCATGCACGTGCAAAGGCTTGCTGAATTTATTTTAAATAGGATTGTTTTGCCAGAATATAGTGGACATGTTTATTCTTGCCTTTTTAAAGACATAGTGTCACCTCCTTAATATGGCTGGAAAGTGAATAGCTGACATTTACAAACATTTTGTGTCACTGACATCTAAATTTAGTGTATATATTAAAAGAGCGCACAAATACAAGTTCACCATGGTTGTGATAGGGCCATCTCGTTTAAAAGTTTTACTTCATGATATTCTATTTTTGACACATAGAAAGGTAAAGTTATAGTGATTTAACAATATTCAATCATTTATTTTACCTTATTCCTCAATTCTTTTTCCAATTATTAGAAAAGGAATCAATCAAAAGATAGTTCATTTTATAAATGTTTTTAAATTTTATTTGTTCATTAGATTTGCAAACATTTTATTTTTGTGCTTAGTTCTTCATAGAAATTATTTATGGCTATTTTTTAAATTTAATAATTCAGATATTTGTAATTTTGAAAAATGTTAGGGTTGAATGAGTTTTATTTCATTGGTTTTTGTTACCATTCAGTCTTGTGGGAAATTTTAAAAAGTGTTAAAAGAAAACATGTTTTAGTTATGTATAGTTGACCAAAATTTTTAAAAAAAGTTTTTTTTTGTTTTTTTCCCCCAAAGGATATTTATCACAAAGGCCAGATTTTTATGTAGCATTAACCTCCAAAATAATAATTACTTTAACAGGCTAGGGATGAGGAAGGAAGCATTTTAGAGGTAATCTACTTGCATTTGCTTGGAAAGCGAGTGAGAAACTATTTAAGAAAAAAAACCACCTCATTATACAAGACCGGGATTCGAACCCCAATCTCCTCGTCATGAGCAGGCCAGTCTAACACAAGATTGATGCCTTAGACCATTCGGCCACTGAAGTGGTTTGTATGAGTCTTTCACAGACAGTTGCAAATATGTGTTATTTACAATCTGTTTGATAATACCCTGATTCTCTAAGCTAAATAATTCAACTTTCACAGGATTACACAAACTAAAGGGCACTTTGTAGGCTCCATTAAAGACCAGAATGGCAATCTCCTTCAGGGGAATATTCACAAAAAAAGTTTTATAGGCAATCCCTTAATACAGGAAAAACATCAGAAAATAAATTTCTTATTTCCTTCACTACAATGTTATTGTCAGTGACTAATTATCACATTAACACTTCCTACTTTAGGTAAGATATCTCTTATCTGGATTAATGTGACACAACCAATCTTGTTCTAACACAGAATTACCTGTAGCAATTAAATTGCAATTATATTCACAATTGCCTGTATTGTAAAAAACAAAAATATATAACTGAGCTTGAATTGTGATAAACTCTGATTTTAATTGTACATTTATCTATTACTAACATGTTTTATATATATTCTATAGTCTCCAAGGTAGTATAGAAACCGAAGCACCTCAGTCTATTTCAAATTTGATGTAATTTTAATTTACAGGTGTGCGCATTACCACCTCAGATGCTTCGAATTGTCCAACTGTCTCTATTTAACTAACTTTTAGAAATGTGTCATTAATCATCACAGGGGATAGAAATCCAACAATTAAGTTTTACTATATAGTATTTTTGATAATGATTAGAACACTTACAGGCTAGGCTGCTTGCTGGAGCAGTTACCTTGCAGGTTTAAATTTTCAAAGGATCCTTTCGAGCTTTAATTGGTTCTAGCTTTCTCTTTGTAGAGACTTGCCTTACAATTATTAACATGTTTATTTTTCATTTGATTGACATCGCTGACTTGATTTGATGTTTGCTTCATTACTTTAGATTTAGCAGAAACAATCTCAAAGTCCTTGGAAACTCTACAAGCATCTTCAAAATATAATGTTGATGGTTCAGTGATCGATTAACTAAAGATTATTCAGAAATTCCAAAGATTAACTTATCTCTAAGCACATTATTTAAAAATGTACCAAAAGCACAACTTTAAGCCATCTTCCTAGTTGACAAAACAAAATTGGGAACAGACTCACCAACATGTTGATAAATCTTTAGTCGGTCTGAGGGAATTGGCTTTGGAAGGTAAAAAATGTTTGACCAACAACTTGAGTAGAGGTTCCACAGGCAACAAGCTGTTTTTTAGAAGTGTATGATGCTCTGTCCCTATCAAGACTATAAATGTAGGGACTTTTTCACTCTTCAGTTTCATTTTAATAGAAGAAAGCTGTTAACCATTCCATGTAGTTTTGAAAAGGCTCCACTTGTGGCTCATATCAAGGGACAAGATCGACTAAACTCATTCTTTTATCATGCACACCATGATCCACTATAAGAACCCTACAAGACGTAACCAATGAAACTCTATTTACATACACACATAAACGGTAACTTGAAGAATTCCTCACACAGCGTAGGTTCATTATCACCAATGCTATGTACGCTATAGCCCACTCAAAGGAAACAATACATAAATCAATAAGTATATCATTTCTCAAACAACTTTATTATACTGCCCACAAGACACACCTACACAGCAAGCTAGCCATCCCATTGCTGCCTACTAGCCAACATTACAAATTGTAATGATATTGATTTTTCCGGTTGTATTAATATTTAAAATCATATTTTAAAGTAAACATTTTCATATTTCTTCTTTTCAGTTAATTTAAATTAAACTCATCTTTTATAAACGACAGCAATGTTTCTATTTTTCTTTCATTTAGCTGCACGTGTTAGAAGCATGGTTTATTTCCGGGTTGTATTACGTATTATTTAAGAACAGGTGCAGAGTAAAGCCGTGTCTATTTTTAGTTTTCGCGCTCAGATAGAATAACCCCATTGGTCGATGGAAAGAAATTTAGTGATCTGGGTTCGAGAATTAAATAGCTACGGGGTTGACAGACCCAAGCTTAGCAAGATGCTAGTTTTGTAAAGGTTTTTTTTTCTTTGCTTAAACGTCGAATTGAGTAGACGTGTTTCGAACGATTGTAACACTATGTACGAATATATGTGCATACTGTGTATATTTAATGTATAGTATGTATACTGTTTACATGTTTGACAAAACTGGTTCAACTGTAATTTAAAATTTGTGAAAATAAACTATCTACACGCTGAATCATCATATGGAAAAGTAATTAGTATTTAGAAGATCGTAGCGCTCAACGAAGGAAGGGGTATTGTTACAAATAGCGCCCATCGTGGCTCATAATATTACTAGAATTAGCTCAGGACGTTGAGGTATAGTTACAAAATCTCTTCACAATATAACTTAATAGATAAGCTAAAATAACAGTTTTAAAGTTTGTATGCTGCTTACTGATGGCCTAGCCCAACATAGTTAAGGATAAACTTAAAAACCAGACCCCAGACCATTCATTTACCATGTTAGCGAATGCAATATAACAAAAAATGTTAACATTTATTTACCATTTCTATTTTCTCTTGACTCAGTCAGATAAATTAAAATGAAAAAAATATTTTTTGGTGCAACCTAGAAGACTTGATATAGTAAAGTAACTATCTTATTTTTATCATGTTTTCTAAGATTTGAAATCATATTCTTTATTACCGGTAAACCCTTGCGACCCCCTCCCCCTAAAATAAAAAAAAAGATCTAGTCTTTTGTTGGATTGTTGAAATTAAATACTCAGCAAAGTGTATACACAAAATTGCAAAAGAGTTTATTAATGTGAACATATTTACAATTTACAATACCTCTTTTTATACAATATTTGATATCAAAATGCAATCATCTTGAATTTTTTGTTTGTCATTTTTGGTAATTGATACGAAAATATTGTTAGATTTTTCTTTTAACTTTAATTTTAAACAAACGATGTGTTTTAATGAAAACTGAGTATGCTATGTCAGAAGTCGGTAAAAAAATCCTATCCACTGATAGCTTATTCATCGTTGTAGGCCTTGTATTAGTTGAGTAAAAGGAATGTTGACAACAGAAATAATATTGTTAAATTTTGGTTTTAACGTAAATTTTAAACAACATGTTTTAACGTAAACTGAGTATGCTATGTCAGAAGTCGGTAATATTGCAAGGTCGACCATTTGAATGCACCTGTTAGTCTGTTGTTAGCAGGACAGGGAGGCGACCCAGACAGAATAGAGATTACAAGGGGTGTCAAGTCTAGAGAACATTTAAGGTGTTTCAAACCTAAAGAAAATTTAAGGGGTGTCAAACCTAGATACCATTTAAAAGATTTCAAACTTTGAAAACATTTGAGGGGTTTCAAACCTAGATAACATTCAAGGGGTGTCAAGCCTGGATAACATTTAACTCGGTCAAGAACTAATTTTATCATTCAATACTGTTGTGTTATTTTACTAAATTTATTGTTGTGTAATATGAAAGTGGGAGAGGTTTGAGCAAGACTAGTAATAACATTCAGTATACAGCCAGTCCCTGTGCTGGATGGAATGAAGGTGTCGCTTGTAGGGTCAATTGGTGTATGCATTTTGGTGGGCTTGGCAGACTGATGTGCAATAGTACCTTCTGGCTAAGTGAGGAAAGCAACAGGAAACTACTGCACTCCTAATTTACCTAGTAAGCATTTACCAGTGCTGTCTAGGCTTTCAGCTGACAGTGGAATTGTTTAGGATCCAACCTAACTTTGGTTTGAGTAATCATAACACAAACAAAAGTAGGCCTTGCATATTAGAAAATGAGAACTACACTTTGAAATAATAGAAACTATGAAAGAATCAAAATTATTTTACCCTTTCTAATAATAAAGTTTTAAATTAAAAAAAGATAATCTTTACACTGCCCAGTTAAATACTTCCATGCAATTTTTAAATCTAAATTTCTTTCATAAACTCATCATAGAATTAAAAAAAAAATATTTATGTGAAACCCTTTGTCTAAAAAACTGGATCAAAGGTTCCTTTCAATTTCCTGAAATTTTGTTTTGAATTCGATATTGTTTATTAATACCAGCTTAGATAACAATGTTTTATGTAATTTTTTGCATTTTGCATATTTAAATATAAAACCAAAATTTCATTAGGAATTTACTAATTTAAATTATTTTTATCAAACATGTAAGGAAAACCTACTATTTGATTTGTACTATTCGGTATTCGTTCGAAATTTTGATATTCAATTTGAAATTATTCGATTCGATAAATAATCCTATTCGCACACCCCAAGATTTAGTCTACCCTGAAATGGAATAGTGTGATAAGGTATGTATGTACCGTATGTAATACTGTAAATGTCGGACTTATCGATCACAACCAATCTTAATAAAGTATTATTGATCAGATCCTGTTTCTCTTGGTAGTCTCGCGGCCTCACGGGCCTTAAGAACCTTGGCAACTCATGCTACATGAACTCTATCATCCAGTGCATCAATAACACCACACCACTAGCCTTCTACTTTGTAGAGGGGACCTACAGAGATGACATCAACCGCAGCCAAAAGACCCGGGGCGAGGTAGTGGAGGAGGTGGCTGTCGTTGTAAGGGCACTGTGGCGCGGCCAGTTTCGCTCAATCGCCTGTCATGACCTTAAGGTACGCTATCTCGATGAGTCAAATAGATAGTGTAGCACTCTCTGATCCTCTAGACTTATGTGCATTAAGAATGGTTTTAATTCTTTCATACTATGTTCATCCAGTTTCTATTGAAGCAAATACTGGTGCACTTATTTAATATTTATTCTTCATTTAGTCTCCCTAGATTAGTTAAGGTAATTTAATGATAGCCCTAACATGCAATAGTGAATTTAATATACAGATAAAATATATATTAAAATTAGCTATTAATCCAATATAATTGTATTTATCATCATCATTATTATCAACTGTTTCCAGCCTGTGGCCAGGTCAGTTTAGTAAAATGCTTCCATATTTCTCTATTTTTCCACCATTCTTCCTCCTTTCATTGCTTCCATTATCCTCCTCTCACTCACACACTTGCTGTTATCTGCTCCACATCTTTTTCTTGGCCTCCCTTGCATTCTTTTCCCTACACCTCCATCATTCTCTTTGGCATCCTCCTCTTTTACATACAAATTACATGCCTATACTATTCAGTCTTGCTTTCTCTACTATATCATGTAATCCTTGTACTTCCACTCTTTCCTGGATAATTTTATTCCTTATCCTGTATCTTATTGTGACAGCTAACATGCTCCTCACAAATTTCATTCCCATGACCTCCACTTTCCTAGTTTTTCTTAAAGTCAATGTCCATATTTCTGTTGTATATCTGACAATACGCACAAAGTACGCCCTATCACTTCTCTTTTCCATAGCATGTCTCTTACATACTTATAGAACAACTCTCCTTGCTGTCCTCTTTTTATCAGAACCTCTCTATTCCCAATATTCACCTCATTCACGCTTCCAAAACATTTTACGTTCTGTACTTTTCTCAGCTCTACTCCACCCAGCGGTATAGCTTTACTAGGCCTTATCTTCTTCCTTGTCACTTCATCACTTCACACTTGACTGTGCTAAATTTATGGACTGCAGTACTGTAAAAAAATTCAACAATAGTTCATGACTAATGAACAGCTCATATAATTTTTTCAATTTAATTACTTATTTTATAACATTTTATAAATATTATCTGAGTTATATATTTAATCACTTTAAAATATAAATTATTATAATTGTTAACTACTTTTCAGGTGACCTGGTGGTCTAGCGGTAAGGTGTCGGACTTCTGTGCTAGGGGTCCGGGGTTCAATCCTTGGTCCCGGCACAGATTTATCTGATTACCAAACCCTTCCTTCACCTCTGACAAGACGTGTATTAATCACAACTTGTGAATGTGAGGAGTGACAGGCCTCCACCGTGGTTCGGATTCCACGTTAAACTGTAGGTCCTCCATTTCATCTCACAATAAATCACCCTACCATTACACATTAGCGTAAGTGCGTATAACCCGAACGGGTAGTAAGACGCGGTGCCAATAATAATAATAATAATTACTACTTTTCATGGAAAAATGAAAACAAATAATCTTAGCCTTTGAATAACTTTGTACTAGTTTTGAATTATTGCCTAATGGCTTCAAGTTTTCATTTATATTTTAAATTCTTCATGAAGCATGTAGTTCCGTATAATGTATTTTTTTGTGTTTTGTGTGTTTTAAATGTGTCTTTATATGAAAAAGGAATATTTCCGAAAATTCAAAATAATGTGTAACTGTGCAAGTTTGAAGAAGTGGGAAGTGTAAAAATGTAAGAAGAATTTAAGAAAGAATTGTTTTGGTTCTATCTTAGGCCTATCTTAGGTCTATCTTAGGCCTATCCTTTCAGGTTGACTTCCCCCACTATCACTTACTTAACATTATCATACAGTGTTTCTACATTGTCTTACTATACATTTCATCTAGTTTTGAAATTATTAATGAAATGATTAATAATTTATGCACACAGTTTAGCATTTTAGGTTTTTATCAACGAGATATAAAACACTTAACCACTTTGCACTTTTCACTCTCCCTTTTTCAAACATTTGCCATGTCATATTCAAGTTTATTAATATTTTTCTAAGAATATAAAGAACAAAGAATTGTCAATATTAAAAAATGTATGTGTGTTGTTTTATACTACCTTTGAAATATTGTAAATAAACTAAACCAAAAGATTGACATTGGTGATCAGCAACAAATGATCGCCATTTGTTTATTCAGCAAAAGGATTGACCCTAAATTTATATATATATATATATATATTATATATACCTCTTTTGAGTGAAAGATGTTCTAAAATCCTTGAATCACGAATATCCTTAGGGATTCGAGGTTTGTTTCAATAGTTACACATTCCTGTCCAATCACTTGTTAAATTTGATTACATGTTTGCATCAGATAATAGTCGTGTTAATATGCAGGCGGTGATGGGGCGACTTAAGAGCTCGTTTCAAGGTGTTGAGCAACAGGATTCTCACGAGTTCCTTACCTTGCTCATGGACTGGCTGCACGAAGATCTCAACAAGGTAAAGATCTTTAGGTAATTATGGGGGTGTTTGTGTACTTTGTACACATCTATCCTCTCTGATGCATCTTTAGGTCTCTATAGGTAGGGTGACCAAACATAGATTTTTTTTGGCAGGATAGTAGTGTCTTGTTGTCCTACAGAACTGACGTTAATACACCCATAGGTACTGAGGTTTTTAGAAAAATTATTTATTTTTAAGATAAAAAAAATATTATTTTGAATTGAACAACGCCAGCGCAAGTAACTTTGCCCTAGAGTTTAATTTAAAAGTTATTTTGCCAAAGGTTGTATACACTTGCAGTCACAATTAAAGTAATATGTGATGTACATAAATTACCATGAAAAGGGAACAAAGTATACACTGATTTTTGTAAGATGTCCATTCTGAAAGATCTTTTTCCATACCATAATCCTGCATTATAGTATGATTTTGGTATGGAAAATGACCTTTCCTAACAGACTTTCTACCAAAAGATGTATACACCCATGTTTTACTTTTTTGTTACATACGTCTCTCAAAGAGGTTTCTTGATATTACTTACTCTTTGTTTCTAGTAAATGTTATTTTTCTTTTAATGCTATGTATTATTATAACTTATGTACTAAGGTTATTTGGAATATAGCACTAGGCTAAATCATAGTTTAAATTAGGAGGGATAGCCAGCACACCTACATTGGTGATACTGGAGTAGAAATTGTTTGGATAAAACACTAAAAAACATACAAACACATTTTTAAGGACAACCTTTCACTGTCACAGAGAGCTTCATCAGGCCAAGAGAGTAGACTCAGGCAGAATGAAATATTGGTGCGAACAGCTAGCCAATCAGCAGATCTGATTTAGCGTCTGTGTTTGACACTATGTGTAAGGGAAGCATCAGACACAACACACTTGTCGGTTAGCACTCGAGCTGATAAGACACATAATAAGAAGTACAGATGGTCACATTCTATATAAGTTGGCCAAGGACGGTTTAAAGATGGGTGGGAGAAAATGGAGACCATGTGGCTAAATGACCACAACATTAACAATTTATCTATCTTCATGTATTAAGTAATTTGTTTTCTTCTCATTATGTAACCAGTGGTTTAAAATGTCTATTAATCTTTTTCACAAATAAAACTTGCGCATCTACTTCATAAAATTCAATTTATTTAACTAGCTATGTTCTCCACCCCCATCATTTTCTAATTAACCCCGAGATGCTCTACTGAACCCACTGGCTGCCGCGGACAATATCCAAATAAGAAGATGGAGAGTTGGAGGCTGGAGAGTTTCGACGGGTTAGAGCAAGGCTTACTTTTGTCTGTATGATGATTAGTACTCAACCCAACATTTGGTTGGATCCTAAACAACTCCACTGTCAGCTGAAAGCCTATGCAGCGCTAAAAAGGCTTACTAGGGAAATTAGGAGTGTGTTAGCTTCCTGTTGCTTTCCTCACTGAGCCGGAAGGAACTATTGCACATCAGTCTGCCATGCCACCAACTGACCCTAAAAGCTCACGCCATTCATCACAGGGACTGGCTCTAAACTGAATAAATAATATAGTAAAATTTTATCATTGTTGGCCTCAACGAAATACATTTGAGTTTTCTCTACTGTTCTTCCAACCAAAATCAGAGTATAGTCTCGTTCATACCTCTCCCCATTTTCATATTATACAAGAATAAATTTACTAAAATAACAACAGTAATGAATGATAAAATTAGTTCTTAACCCCTTTAAATGTTTTCTAGACTTGACACACCCCTTAAACATTCTATAGGCTTTAAACACCTTAAATGTTATCAAGGCTTGACCCCCTTTAAATGTATTCTAGATTTTAAACTTTCTAAATGGAATCTAGGTTTGACATCCGCTAAATGTTATCTAGGCTTGACACCCCTTAAATGTTCTGTAGGCTTGACCCCCTTAAATCTTTTCTAGGTTTGATAACTTTTAAATGTTTTCAAGGCTTGACACCCCTTAAATAATTTCAAAGCTTGAAACCTTTTAAATGGTATCTAGGCTTGACACTCCTTAAATGTTTTTAAGGCTTGAAACCTTTTAAATGGTCTTAAGACTTGGCATTCCTTAAATGTTTTCTAGGTTTGAAACCCCTTAAATGTTCTCTAGACTTAACACCCCTTGTAAGCTCTATTATGTCTGGGTCAACTCCCTGTCCTAACAGACTGACAAGCACTCAAATGGTTGAACTTGCACTACTGCCCTCTCCCCTTCATTTTCACACACCCGGAAATATGGTAGAGTAGCTATTTCCATCCTTTTCCAAATGTTTCATTACAAGCACTTTCACTTGTAGAACGAGCACAAGTCATGTGGCTCTCCACCAGCTTTTATAAAAACCCCTTCACCCTTCTTCCAGCCCTTAGGCAGGTCACAACCTCTTGCTTTCTGCTAACAACGGTATTCCTCCCTTCCACCTTATTGAACAAAGGACAAGAGTATTTTTAACTCTGTCTCACTGGATTATCTAGCTACCAGCTTGTCTCGCGCCAACTGCATCCATGCTGCTATACTGCCTTAAACTTACTGGTCTGGACAGGACTTTAAAGAGATTTATGACTTTACTATCCGATCTTACAATTTATTCTTTTCGGAGTTTCGAATCAAATATTTGGCCGTTAAGTATTAGAAATTTTCAATATTCACACACTCCTAGTCTCTTTGTTATGAAATAATTTTTTTAATTAAACTAAAAAAAGTTTGGATAAAATTGAAAGTTTGAGTACTCATATTTTTTTTTTTGAGTTTTGGAAAAAAGTATCAATAATAATCTGTGTTTGAACAACTTGAAAACTGTGATTGACTTTAACTTAAATTTTCAAATACTTGTTCATCCCTGGAGTTTTTTGTTCCCTTTAAAATAATCACAGAGATTAAATAATTTTTTTATTGTGTAGGTGTTAAATATTTTTCTTCAGGTAAATTCCCAGCCTCCTAAAGTATCTCAAAGATATATTTTTTTCTAATATTTTGTTATTGGTTTATTTCTAAAGAAATCTGGAGCTTCTCCAATAAAGGATCCCTCCATAAGTGAGAATCCAGAGGATGCGGCTTGGAACAAGTTCCGCAGCGTCAACGAGTCTCTCATTCTAACACTGTTCTTCGGTCAGCAAAAGTCCACTGTTAGATGTTGCAAATGTAACGAAAAGTCTGTTACTTACGAACCATTCTCTAATCTCTCCTTGCCTCTGCCCACCAATTCAAACAGGTGTACCTTGCATGTAAGTTGGTTTGCCACTGGGGGGTTTTTAATGGGCACCAAAACAGGCTGAACATTTTTATTAACAAACTAGGAATGCATGTTTTATAATCCATACAGTCCTTATGTTACACTTTAAAGGAATTAAATATATCCCTTTTGTTCAAGTATAGGGCATATTTGTGTTATTAGTAGAATCACTGGTTATCTCTTTAAGGAAAAACCCTTTTCTCTTTTTTAGGATATTTTGTTATATATCGAAAAGGGTACAGGGATAGAAACACACAAAAGGGAACAACACATTATGGCTTTTACGATGAAAATAAGAACACAGTTCTAACTTTACATTGTTGCCTGTGGACAAAGAGGAAGTTTCAATTGAAACTGTGTATAAAATAAAAGTTTTTTTAGTATAATATTTATTAATCTGAAAATAAAATGAAATTATAAAATAAAACTTCTTGGTGTTAGCCTGGAATCACGCCATACTGACCGAGCTATCTCCCTTTGTTGGCGAAGATAGTGCCAACTTCTGCAGAAAGAGGGTTTCGTGTGTTCAGCACAACAAGCCCTCCGACCATTAATCTCATTTTTCTGGACCAGAGCCACAAATACTTCATTCAAGTAGCTCCTCATTTGTCCTCACGAGGCTGAGTTTGACTCCATACCAGACCCACTTTTTCACAGAAAATCTGAAAGCTCTGGGGATCGGATCTTTAGCCAGGAACTCTGATTACTAGACCAGAGAAGCGGTCTTTTTATTATACTTTAGAGTTCTGGCAAACAAATATAAAATAAAATGATTTGTTCAGATAACACCCTGTTTTATAAATCATATCATCAACTTTTTCCAGCCTGTGGCTGTGTCACTTTAGTATTTCACACTCTTCCCTGATGAGTTCCGATAGAATGAAACCCAGGTCGGGAGACTGGGCGGTAACAATCGATTTTCTCCAAGAGGCAACCCTTACCTCTTCATCCAGTGGCATCAATGTAAAGTGTGAACTTTTTTTTAAGTCATATTGTGTTTGTTCCCTTTTCTCACTTTTCCTATACCTTCTTCCAAATTTAAATCTTAACCGCTTGCCTGACTTGCCTTTGTCTGACACGGGCAACCTCTTCTTACCAATATTGACTTGCCTGTGTCTAGCTCGGCCAACATAATCTCTGACGCTTTTGTCTTGATTTGGCTGTGTTTTTCCGACTTTATCCTCGTATAATTTATTGTTTACTCAATAGATGTCTCTAGCATACTACTCACTAGTGACATCAGGTGTAGTTTATTGTAACTAATTGTAGAAATTAACTTCTACCTAACAGATGTCGCCAGCATACAACTAACAAGTAGTGACTTTAGGTTTGGCTTATTGTAATTGAATTAAAATTTTCAGAAAATGTTTACGAAGAAATGAGGAACAATAACTCTCAGATTCTCTTATGTGCCTATTCTCGTTTTTATTAATGTTATCTTCAAGAAAACTTAGTATTTTTACTATTTTAAAATGTAAAATGTCCACCATTTTTGTTTTTAAATTATTATATATTTTTTTGTGAAGATAACCTTCAAAAAAGTGTAAAACGTGCATTGGTATTATTTGTTTTTTCTAACCATATAAAAGAAGAAGAAGAAAAATCAGTGTTTTTTTAAACACAACAGGCAAGCGGTTAAACAACCTTAAAAAAGTTAAACGAGATATTATATATATAATCATTAATTAGTTAGATATTTTTTGTGTTTATTTAAATTACATATGTGATTAATTCTAATTAAACACTTTCATCATCAAAGCTTTTTTTTATTATTATTATTTTGTGGTTTTATATTGCCACTTTCATTAGTGAGTTGTTGTCATATCATTGTGTGAATACAAATTGTTAGAATTCCACTAAACACCATAGTGTGATGTGGTGTGAATTTGTGCTAGGACTGTGTGAGGCTGTACCTGAGAGAAGAGACCCTCACAGGATGGAACTGTCCCTCTTGTAAAGAGGCAAGAGATGCTCACAAGAAGTTTGACATTGTCAGATTCCCTCCAATACTCATTGTTCATTTCAAGAGGTGAGCAAAACTTGCACGTTTTTATTTCAACCATTAGCATTATAATGCATTTTTGTAATTTTTTTTCAGATCTTTAAAAACGTAGATACTATTTTAGTAGAGATAAAATTAAATAATAAATGACTGAAACATTTTGATTTGTTTAGGAAACTATTATCTATCACCAAACATATTTATTGATTAGAAATAGAAAAGCATATAAAAGTAAAGATACTAATACACAACGTCCTGACAAGGATGCCATTTGGCATTGCGATATTAAAGTGTTTGTAAATGTGTATTTACTAGAGATGGGTCGAAAACTATGTTTTTCGAATCCGAATCCAAAATTTTCTCGAATCTTCAAAAGTACATTTTTAGTTTGTCAAAAAATTGAAAAGTATATTTAAAAAAAGCAAACAAATTGAAATAAATAAAAAATAACTTGTTGACAAAATTTATTACATTTGATTACAAGAAATTAATGTCAACTATAAAGGAAACTTCATATTTACCGGAGTTTTTCCATTTCATATTCACTTAGTTAGCATATTAGGAAATAATTTTAACAATGTATAATGAATACCTTACTTACAAGTGAAATTAATTGGACTACTATGACGCAATAAATTAAGGCCTGTCTAGATACAGATTAGATAGATTTTGTTATTTAGCTATTTACTTATCTTAATTTTGTGTTCACTCAAGGTTCACCTAAAGTTAAGTAAACGAACCTGTTAATTTTATGTGAGTAGCCTAGTGGCGGGTTCATATACTAACTGTAGAGATTGAAAATATTTTTTACAGAACATTAGCATGGGTTCATATACTAACTGTAGAAATTGAAAATATTTTTTATAGAACATTAGCATATCAAAAAATCATTATTTTTATTCAGAAGGTTTGGCACCACTGAACATTCCTATTCTCTTTATTTGTATTTTCTTTTACACTTTAATAACAAAAAAATAAAAATAAACTATAAATTATTATTAGAGATGGGCCAATCGAATCCTCAAATCTACTGAATTCTGACAAGTATTTGAGATTCGAGGATTCGGTGTTTTACTGGATTCGATGGTCGAATCTTTCACCTCATAAACAAAGCATAATATTTTGAATTCAAAAATTACTTATTTAGGCCTTCTTGTAAAGCACAACTTATTCCGTAATAATTATTTTGTCAGACAAAAGCGATAAGCACGAATAAAATCATTATTTTTTTAAAATAATAATTGTTAGGTGTAGAAAATCTAATGTGAATACTACCCTACCCCCCACCTCAATGGGAAACTTGGACTCGACCTAACCGTTACAGCGCATGCTCACTTTTGAAACTTTCACCTCACGAAAAATCTTGTAAATATTTTAATGAACACATTAAAACTCTTGAAAACTGAAAATCAAAAGTAGAATTACAAATAAACTCGAAATAAATAAATAAACAAATTATGGCTCTTTTTTTAAACAGAAATAGGAAAACATTACACACAATACAAAGTCAGCCACCTTAATGTATACGTTTACTCATAAGAGTGATGATTAAATAAACACGACTTAAGTCTTACTACCCAACTGGTTTCATTTATCTACAACTATGCAAAGCATCCCACTTTATTTCATACGATCCTTAAGTTAGATATTTTGTTGGGTTTCATGAAAATAAATACTGTCAACAGTTATACCTCAGTTTTAGCTTATGTGGTGCTGACTGACAGCTCACAGCTGACTTCTGACGGCTTTGAAAAGCTACCAGACCAAATTATGTATCCCTACGCCGAACCATATGATCTGCAAAAAACATGTCTTTAGCAGTTGTCACTTCTGACAGTCAAAATTTAGGTATATACCTAAATGTTGACTGTCAGAAGTCAGCTGTGAACTGTCAGTCAGCACCACATAAGCTAAAACTGAGGTATAGACACTGATAAAACTGTTTATTTATGCCTACATATTATATATCGATTGTTTGATTATAATCAATTCAGGTAATCTGATCACTTAGTAAGTGCTATCGAGTTTTAAGAATCAACTAACGACTTGCTAGCTCATTTGTTTTTAAATTGATTTAACTAAAATCTTTAAATATGTTATTGAAGTAATTGTAAAAATATTTAAACGTAGTCCTGTCTAATAAAATTGGAATGAACACTCATATTGCAAGAGTCGAGAATATGTTCGTGTTTTAAATAGAATGTATTCTCAGAAATCGATATATCGCAATAATCAAATATATTGTTTTCTACGCAAAGATAGAAAATAATAATAAAACATACTTAGGTATTGTTGAGTTCACTGTTTCAAATGTATGTGGATTGTTATAAAAGTTATCAGGGGATTGTTTTTGGTGGTTTTAAAACTTTAATCGTTTGGAATTTATTTTATTTTTATGATTCTGTCAAGTCTTTTTTATTTTTTTAAAGAGTTTTCATAAATGTTTGTGTTTTAAGAANACTTTAATCGTTTGGAATTTATTTTATTTTTATGATTCTGTCAAGTCTTTTTTATTTTTTTAAAGAGTTTTCATCAATGTTTGTGTTTTAAGAACAATATAATCAAGAAAATTATGTCAAGTCAAGTTTGGGACTATTTTAAAATTTGTGCCTCTGATGAAGGTTTTGCAAAGTGTAATTTTTGTGGGGCAAATATTTCTTGTGGAGGTCGATCTCTTACAACAAGTGTTATGAAAAAACATTTAAAGAGGCATTTGATATGAAAATTAAAGATGATGATTTGGATCAATGTAAAAGTAAAAAAAGTGTTGACACACAAATTAATGAAATTGATTTATTAACTCCAAGTTGTTCTGGGTCATCCTCAATTGGAGATTTTATAAATCTAGATAAAAACACTCCCCATACAAGTCAATTATTGTGTGTCAAAACTTTAATAGGTCCACAGAAAACTAGTGCTTACCAACCAACATTGAAAAAAATACCTGGACACAAAACTAAAGTTTCTGTCTGAAGATAAGCGAAGTGAAGCACTTAATAAATTAATTGCTGAAATGATAATATATGATAATCAACCACTAATAATTGTAGAAAACAAAGGCTTTAAAAATTTAATTGCTTATTTGGAACCTCGTTACACAATGGTGTCAAGAAAGTTGATTTCTAATAAAATAATACCTAATATGTATGATGAGACACATTCTGCAGTGAAAAAACTGATGGAACAAGCAGAGTATGTTTCTTTAGCAAGCGATTTGTGGACATCATCAGCAAATGATGATTATATGAGCACACAAACCACTTTTATCAACTGCTATGCGTTCTTTGTCACCGCGGATGTCATTTCGCTTAACATTAACATACCCCACACCCAAGGACTTTATGCACTGAAAAAAGATTTCAAAAAATAGGAAAATTTGTGTGTCATATATATATATATATATATATATATATATTTACATTTAATATGACATTAGATTTTAATCAAGAGGTTTTCCTGCAACTACATTGTAGCAAATTTAGTTTCATTGGATAGATCTACTAATTCTACACTAAATCTATGCGAAACACAAAATTACCCATTTTGGCCATATTTGAATCTATTTGACCTTTAAATTCAAAATCAAGTTTGAAAGTCACCCACAACATTTCCCACATCCTATGTGTGATTGATATATCATGAATGCCTGCTATTAACAGAGAATGCTAATGATTTTATTTTTATATACTATTGTACTAATATTAGAGTCTGTTTACCGTAGCTTTTTACCCGAATGACAGTTGAAAAATCATATGTATATCTAAGAAATATTTTTATTACAGAATTCACTTTACTAACAACACAGTACAGGCAGTACCTACTTTATTTATCAGTATTTGGTATCACTTCCTTATGAATTAATATCAGTCTGATTCTTCTTAGTCATCGATATCTGCATCTGAATCAATATCAGAGTCTGATTCTACTGAGCCAAAGTGCAAAGAGCGGAAAAAATCGAAAAGAACTGCGATTCTAAGATACCATAGATTCTTAGATACACCCCATTTTTATAGCTGTTTGAATTGCATAAAAAGTGTGTCTTAGAATAGAAGATATACAGTAATGATGAGTTTTTTAATTACTTGTTATAGTTTACATTTAAAATTATGTAAACTAAGTTTTCTCACACTATTTCATTACTTTTAATCATTTATTTTTATCTAATACAAAATATTTTAAACAGAATTTAATTAAAATTACTTATTATTCATTTTGGAACGTTATCGTTAATGTGTAATATAGTGCATACATTAATACTTTTGAATACAGGCTTCGTTTTTATTTGGGAAAGAGAAAATACTTGTAATTTATATATATATAAATTATTTTATGATTATTTTATTGTATTTTGAAATATTTACCTGAATAAAATATTTTTATCAACTGCATAGGTGGACCGATAAAGAACTTGTTTGCGTCATGATAAATCACATGGTTGAAATTCATTAGTCACCATTTTGAAGCTATATTTGTTAGACATTTTGTGAAAGTGCTGTGTTTTTAAGTGGAATAAAACGATAAATAAGCTTTGTGCCTGACCTAAATAAATATAAATAATACTGACCTAAATTACTGTGGTTAACTATCACATTCATAAATTACCATATGTTTTCATTACAGTTATCCAAAGTCACTGATGTCAGCTGTTGGCGTAGGGATACATTAGGGACTGTTTCTATTAACTTTTTGAGCCGTCATCTAAGTAAACTCGGATGAGGAATGTACTCTAGGTTGTGGTCTGAATGTGCTAATTTGACTGGTCTTCCTTCCGTCTTAATCTCTAATAGTCTTACAATTTTACAGTCTGACACTTCTATGAAAATTAAATTATATGAAGAGATAGATTGACTTAAAAAACATGTTTTATTAGACAGCATGGTTATTAATATTTTATGATAGTTATAATGATAAATGACTTACTAAAAGTAGTTTAAACTAAGCAAGTAAAAAGGGTATTCATAATACAAAATGCACGGGCATCTAAGAGGCTACAACCATTTCCTTTAGCGTAAATAGACTAGTGGAAGTCCTTGTCACCGAGTTGAAGTACTTATCACTGACTGATTCTGTCCGTGTTGACATTTAATATGTTATAAATAATAAATATAACCCTCTTCAAGTCTACTGTTATTATATAATTTGGTACTTTCTTTTGTAATTTTGTTCTTTTACTAAAAAAATCGTTATTAATTTGTCATTAAAATACTAGCATGGAGGAAGAAATTGAAATATCTACTTGTAAGTCACTCTTTTCCTGGAAGCTACATGCTATCTTTTATTATTGTAGTGCTTTGATTTTAGGTTCCATCATGATGGTTGGAGTAGAAAGAAGCAGAATTTTGTCGACTTCCCTTTGACATCGCTTGACATGGGCAGCTTTACGGCATACTCTGACCAGCGCTATAGTCAGTATAATCTGTATGGAGTGAGCAATCACTATGGAACCATGGAGGGAGGCCACTACACTGCTTATTGTAGAAATAATGTGTAAGTTGAATAAATTAAGAATATATATACTATATATTATTATATTTTGTATATATATGCTACTGTAAATAATTGGAATGCTATATTTGCTTGGCACAATAAGCCTGCCCATTTATTTTTATCTTTTTGTTGGAGGGAAATGGAGGCTAATTTTCATACACTTTTTACCATATGACAGAATTAATTTTATTACCACACAACCCTTCATATGTTCCCAGATTTTCCCGCTAAAAAAAAAAATTAAAAATAATTATGGCCCAGGTGTGAAGTGTGGCTTTGGTTTTTGGTTGATATTTATAATGCTTGTGTTTCTTCAACTCGTATATATCACAGTAAAAGGAATTCCCAGTCTATAAATAAAGGTACATGTTTTATGTACTATTTAAAACATTTGATCATACAGCTTTGCTAAGCGGAAGATGTAAAGGGTGTTTAGTTTGTATTTCAACTCTTAACTAAAATAGGACACTAAGTTTCAAAACTCCCTATACTTATGACGAGAATTTCAAAATAAAGGCAAAACTTCATTTTCCCTCTGATTCTTTTTCTTTTCCTCTCCTCTTTTCCCTACTTTTCACATTTATTTGTCTCCTGGGGAAAACTCCGCCCCCCCCCCCCCCCCCTCCCCCCNCCCCCCCTTCCTCACTCCTTGGCACTACCCTCTTCCTTTAATTTGACAGGCCTGGCCACAATATTGTTACTCTCTTTGTGAAAGCCATATTGTGTTTGTCCTGCTATTTGTTTCTATCATTCTTGTTTGTACAGTACATTCCTCTGTTTAAAAACATCTTATGGTGGTGTTGATGTGTGTGTATGTAACCTATATATTATAGTAATTAAATAAAGATACGGTACTCATTAAGAAAATACAAGTAAGGACTAACACAATATTGTTTTTACCAGTTTAAAACACACTTCACGCTTTACACTGCTATCATTGGACAAAGAGGTAAATAGTTGCCTCTAAAGAAAATAGGCCACAACTCTTAATCCTTCAACCTAGGTTTTGTTCTATTGGATCGCTTTTATAAAGAAAGGGACCCATGCAATAAAACTTTATAAAAATGGAAATAAAAAACATATTTAGAGTATTTATGTTTCTTCCTTTTGATTTTTGGTTTCGCTGCATTTATTTTTATCCAAAATCAGCATTATATTATTATTATTTATTATTATTATTATTATTATTATTATTATTATTATTATTATTATTATTATTATTATTATTATTACTATTATTAGCACCGTGTCTTGCTACCTGTTCAGGTTGTACGCACTTATGCTAATGTGTGGTAGGATGATTGTGAGATGAAATGGAGGACCTTCAATTTAACGTGGGAGTTTGAGGCCTGGCATTCCACACATTCACAAGTTGTGAATAAATACATGTCTTGTCAGAGGTGAAGGAAGGGTTTGGCAAACAGATAAATCTGTGCCGAGACTGAGGATTGATCCCCGGACCACCAGCACCAAGTCTGACACCTTACCCCTAGACCACCAGGTCACCATTAGCATTATAATGCATATTTGTAATTTTTGTCTTTCAACTTATTCTCATGAATGCTTCCTTTAGAAAAAAAAAAGGTCAAATGCATCACTACATAATATATTGCTTGTAGTGATCAAAGTGTTTTTTCAGGTATGGTCAGTGGTATAAATTTGATGACCAGGAAGTCAGTGAATTGTCGACTAATGATGTTAGGACTGGTGCTGCATACATTTTGTTCTATGCTTCTACAGCTGTCAACTATAAAGTGCCTGAAATCACAAACTTTAATTTCTAAACCACAAATGGTAGACTGAAGGTGTTGCTTGACATTAGTGTCTTTACATAAAGTAAAAAAATAGTTTTTTTATGACAGTTATGTAAGAATTTACACAATCTGTAAAGGCCTCCAGTAAATTAATCTAGTGCTTCTCTCTCAATATATTATTTAGGAATTGAGAACTTGGCTAGTTAATTAGAAAAGTAAGTAGACTATCCTACTTTTGGGTAATGTTGAATTAGCATTACCCAGGTAAGTGTGCTAGTTATCTTATTTTAAAGAGCCGATATATTATGACAAGTTGGATGGTTGGTACAATACAGTTCCAGGGCCCTATTTCCACAAGGTATATCAATATTAATTATAATTGTTAGTTATATTTTTATTTATCTTATTTTCACATTTGGATCACAATAAAGTTGTTGTATATAAAGATCATTTGTAAAAACTAACTTGGAACATGATTTTGAAGCATTGTACCTTATTTTAGGTGCTTAGACTGTTTTTTTTTAATCCTTTCTAGAGACCATGCTATAATATTACTTCAACAAGGGCTTTGAATTATTTATGCATAAGGTTGCTTAATGGATGTATATATTTAACACAAAGTTAACTTTTGTTACTTATCTGAATTTTGTTGAGGACTTGGATATAGCGGTATTTCCTAGTTTGTATTTATTACCATAGATCATATTACAAAGACTTTTAATGGTTTGAAATACAACACTTACAGTGGTAGAAATAAACCATCCTTATCTCCTTGCCAATGTTCGAGAATATATAGATATATATGGTGCTATATCGCGATATATATCATGCAAAGTAATTTACAAAATGTTTAAAGATACTTGCGGTAGAAGTGTGAGATAAGTTATAAAATGACCTAAAAAAATTAACCACACAGTATACACACATATTTTTTAAAACTTAATAATATGGCATTAGGTCATGTACACTACTTGGTGAACTTATGTCATCATAGATTCCGTCCATGAAATTTAACTGAAAACAAAAAGAATTAGCCTTAGAGCATCTGAATTCTCTCAGAAGTAGCTTTATCCTAATTGTTCTGACACTATCAATAGCCAATATGCACTTTCTCTTATATTTGTTGTGTGTGCAGTTTTGTACCACCCCTCAATTGACTTGGTGGAAATAGTTTAATATTACAGCATCCGCTGCATGGTTTGATTGAGCAAAATTTAAAAAGAGCTGGTTAGATTTGTGTGAACAGTTGTTGACAGCTGTTATAGCAATCAATAGCTAACCTTGAATGCATTTTTTTAAAGTTGACATAGTCCAATCAAAATTACAAAATCGGTTGGAAAATGTAAAGGCAAGAAAGTTAATATTCTTGTTCAAATACTTGAACAAATTTTCATGCAGTAAAAAAAGGAAAAGTTAGAATAGGTTTGGCCATAGTCAGAGGAAGGGGAAGTGGAAAGCCAAAATGTTAGTTTAGTTGACAGAGTTACTTTCTTAAACCAAGATGAAGATTCTGAGACACTGAGCGATAACAGAAAATTATTTTTGTATGTTTTATCTAACATTAAGCTTAATATATGTCAAACACATTCGCGGCCTTTAATTCCTCACTGTGAAAGGGTAAACCCACATTTCACCACTGGAACTAAAATCATTAAATCACTTTTATTTATACAAAATAATAGAAATAGTGTAAGTAATTATTGATGTGTAACTGTATATTATGACTATCTATTTACATACAATTTGTCTACACAAACACTAATATAGTGTGAGCATCAAGGTCTTGGGGGGTGTGTATATATATGTTTTAATGTTTATATAAATATATTTTTGAACCCTGTTCCTTGCTGAACCCATCTCTTACCTATCTCATGTAAACATGTAAAAGGTAAAACATAAAGAACACACACAGGAAAAGGACATTGGATGCGAATATATAATATAATGTAACTCTATAAGGAAAACCTCTTTTCGCTTTATGAGGTAATTGTATTATATTTGGAAGAAGGTATAGGAAAGGTGGATAGAAACATATAAAAGGGGACGAACACAATATGGCTTTTATAATGAACAGAAGAACACATTTCACACTATACATTGCTGCCATATGTCAAAGAGGTAATGGTTGCCTCTTAAAGAAAATCGATCGTCACCACCCAATCCTCCGACCTAGGTTTCATTCTATCAGAACTCATCAGGTAGGAGTGTCAAACGCGCAACGCAACTTCCTAAAAGAGGGGAAAGAAAAAAAGCTATGTAAAGTGTGAACTATGTTCTTCTTTTCATTGTAAAAGCCATATTGTGTTCATCCCCTTTTATATGTTTCAATCCACCTTTCCTATGCCTTCTTCTAAATATAATACAATTACCTCATAAAGCGAAAGGAGGTTTTACTTGAGATATATTATATATTTGCATCCAATGTCCTTTTCCTGTGTTTGTCCTTAATGTTTTACCTTTTACATGTTCCTATCTATGTGTCCTCTCATTCTTTACATTTTTCCATTTTCCCCCTTTTGTGTGGGTTTTTTTTAGGAAGTTGCATTGTGTGTTTCACTATCTCATGTAAATTAAATGTGGCAGGAGATAGGTATGGTTTATTTCTACCACTGTTACACAAAATGGAATAAGGTAATGCTTATTGTGCGTTTAAATATTGTCATGAGTGTTCAACATTTTTCACTCACTATCACTGTAAATTCACGTAATTTTATAGTTAGGGTTTTACTAGAAATCAAAAATTAATTTGAAAATTAACCTATTTGCCACAATGCATCCTAATCTTACAGATTGGGTAGTTCATACCTTCTCATTCAATTTGCTGCAAGATGATTCTATTTAAGTCAGGACATTTTTGTTTTCAATGCAGATTTTATGTTTAATGTAAGTATTGCAATGAATTTCTGTAAAAGACATTCTTGCTACAAGACATGGGGTGTTTAGTAGGATTAGATTTATCGGATGGAAATAAACAATTATTCTTAAAAACAAACAAAACTCTTTATAAGTTGGCATTCTTTAATTTACATCCATTACTGTTTCCAGCCTGTGCCCTGGGTCAGTTTTTTATTCACGTCATATAACACCTTAGTTGGTTTTTTGTTTTGGAAAGTTAGGTAAACCATTAATAGAAACATTTAAATATATCTTTTATTTCTTCACACACACACGATTAAGAATTTTCAAGAATATTCCCTTATCATCTCAAGCAACACATAAATACACTAATAAAAAAATTGGCGCTAGATGTTTAAAAGGTGTAGTTATTTAGCCTATTTCTTTTTAAAATGAAACTCTCAAACTTTGGCATTAGAGGGTTATGATTTTCGTATTTGAGATACTACTTTGCTTTAACTGATTGGTTAAAATTAATGGAATCATTTTTGATGTATTTGTTTCATCCTTTTATTGACTTTTAGGGTAAGAAAAAAACCAAGGTTTTTGTGTCATTCTTAAAATAATTAGTATTTTATGATCGTTTACATCTTCTTTTCTTTTTTAACTTGTGATTCACACCGGTTAAGATGTCAGACTTGCAATATACCGGTTTGATGGAGAGGTCATTGTTTGAATCTCAGCAGGGTGTACTTAGGGTGATGATCCCCTGTGGTTTTGCCACCCTTCTGTGGACATACTTCACCCAAATTATCTTACTGATCCCTACCAAATAGCTAACACCTTTAATAACTCGTAGTTTAAATTAATGTACTAATAAAAATATATGCCTTGCAATAATACTGACTAGAAAATATCAAATGTGGATTATCAATAGATTCAATAATCTTGTAAAAAGTTGAAGAAAAATATGTTTGACAGTTAAATTTTACAGTATTGTATCTTGAGTATTTTATGATTTTGACTCATTTTAATAAGCTGATTCCTCTTCCACTTATTTAAACTATCCTGCATAATGTAATAAGGGATAATACTTTAGTTCGATCCCTCATTTTTTTTACTGAACAAAAAACTAAGTTTTCTATATTATATTATATTATATTATAAAATAACCACTTAATATATATATTTAAATGCCAACTAAGGTAAATACCTCACATGACAGCCTTAAATTGAGTATGTCATAGGTTCTGTTAACTGTTGTATGCTAATCAATTGTATTTTTATAAATTTGAGATTATTTCATTTCCTTCTTCTCTATATCTATTTGTATTGTATAAAGACAAAGATTGCTGTATTTAATACATGCAATTTAAAATGTTTTGCTAATTTGATTTGTAATTATTTAAAATACTTTACTTAAAGGAGTTTTGTAAATAACTTTTATTATATTTTAAAGAAGAAATGGGAAAGTTGGATAGAAACCTATAAAAGGGACAAACACAATATGGCTTTTACAATGAAAAGAACTCAGCTCACAATTTACATTGCTGCCAATTGGACAGAGAGGTAATGGCTGTGCCCAATCGAGGTTTTCCTTATAGAGATGTAAATAACTTGTGTAACTTAAAACAATATTTAACATATTATGTATCACAAACATTTTCCAGATAAACTTTATATTTATGATATCTACTGTGAAATAAATATAATAATAAAACTATTATTAAAACATGTTAATATGGCTCCTTTGTTTAATGTTTCCAGTGTGCTGTAAACTCCTGTCCAATCCGAACCCGATTCTTATCATCCCTCTGTACCCTCCTACCCTACTGTTTACTACATTATACGATATAGGTATAGTACAGGAATAATATACATGATTAACAAAGTTAGTTTATTAATAAAGAAATAAGACATAAGAAAGTACAAAGAATTATAGGTTGTAATTATTCAAACCATTCATTGTTTAAGATGAGTGTGTATGTATATGTGTGTGTGTGTGTGGTTTTTTTTT
>CABFWB010003509.1:45234-77784 GCA_902151455.1 Timema bartmani | reverse complement strand
TCACGAACATGTCGGGTCAGTCTCGTCAGTAGTAGTCTCTCGAACAACTTGCCCAAACAGTCGAGCAAGCTGATCGGTCGCAGGAGTTCTCTTTGGCGCTGTGTATAGAGGTGCACTCGTCACGGACGGCTTAGAGAACATGGGTCGTGGAGGGTCCAGGCAGTAGAGAGGGTGGGTGGCGCGGCCTGTGCAAGTGCGGAGGAAAGAGACAATGGCCGACTGAACAGTGAGGCACAACAACCTAAAATAATGAATAAATAAATTTAATTTTCTGTCAAAAATAATTTTATAGATCTAATTAATAGATACATTAATAAAATCAAATATGCCGTTTTGCATTTTGTTTTGAAATATTTATAATATTTTATGTATTTATAATATATATAGCTAATTATAACTTGAGGTTGAAGAGATAAAGTATTAAGGATGGCTTTAAGTAACAATCAATACCCCAAAGACTATGAACTCGCCATAGGCCCCTAATAATGATTCATTGCTAAGCTTAATGATTTGCTGATATGCACCAAATCATTTAACTATTAGATGAAAATGTGAAAGAAATGTTCTACACTAAGTGAGGATTGATAAGCTGGTGTGTTTGAAAATGGACTCATTAATGAATGTATTTCTAAATATTAAATTGAACTAGTGAAAATTACTGTTCTGTACTACATTATGTTTGTGGTGCATGTTTATTTAAAATTAAGACACTATTTTTTTTTAATTCTTTCAGTTAAATAAACTATCTATATCTTCTCAAAATCTCTATACTCTCATGCAATTACAAATTGTCTTTTTAAGTGTATTTGATTAAAGAAAGGTTTAAGAAAAGTTTGATGGGAGCTGTGAAAGAGATATGTGAGAGGACAAGTAATAAGAGGAAGTGGAAGAAGACACCATGATGAAACAACAGAGTGAAGGAAGCACTGGAGGAGAAGAACAAAGCATTCAGAAAGAGTTTTAAGAATAGGAATGAGGAAACAAAGGAAGAGGATAAGAAGAGCAAAAAGTGTGGTATAGGAAGCCAAGAAGAATAGGATGAAAATGGACAGAGATGTTGGAAAGGGATGTGGAAGGAAGTAAGGTGTTAGATAGCCAGGTAAGAGAAAGGAGAAGAGAGAAAAGACAATATTTTAGATTCGTGGACATATAAGGAAGAATGAGGAAGACAGGAGAAGAAGCGAGGGAATTGTGGAAGGTATATTTTGAGAAGTTATTCAACCCTGAAGAGGAGGGGGATGAGACTGGAGCAGAGGAACATGAATAATAAGCAGATGAAGAGGGAGTGAGTCCCACATAGGAATAGGTGGAGGATGCTTTTTTTACATCCATTATCGTTTTCAGCCTATGGTCTGGGTTAATTTTTTATTCAAGCCATATATTTTACACTACCGGCTTACTAGACCTGTCGTACAACATCCAGTTCACGGCCGTTAATTCATCACTCTAAAAAGGTAAACACACATTTCCTTAGTGATAAATTTTTCGGCCATACCAGGAATCAAACCTGGGGCCTTAAGCTCAGTAAACAGACATGCTACCGACTGAGCTATGGCATCGTATTGGATAAACTAACTGAGGAACTAATAAGAACAGCAGAAGAAGATAGAATACAACGGTTATACAGGTTTCTTAAGGTGACATGGAAGGAAAACAGGGTAATGAGAGACTGTAAGAAAAGGAGTTATATTACCTATTTTAAAGAAAGGACAAAGGAAGAAGTATATGAACTATAGAAGAATAACACTTATGTGCCACTGTACAACAATATATAAGATACTGGAAAAGAAAATAAAGAAAATGGAAGGAAGGTGGAGAGAGGAACGACACAGATTTAGGGTACAGGGGTCTACAATAGAATTGAGCTTCTCTTTACAACAGATGATGGAAAAATGTTTTGAATTTGGAAAGGAAATGGGATGGAAAAAGTATTTTAATAGTACACTCATGACAAACAACTTACCTGCTTCTGTGCCCATGATGTAAGGCACCACCTCATGTTAGACTAGACTGATGGTGACAGGGAGATCAGGGTTCAAATCTCAGTCAGGTTTACTTAGGGTGGTTTTTCCAAAATCCCAACACGCAAATGCGGGTACACTTGCTCTAAATTCAACCTTTCTCATCCCTAACTCATTATTGTGATTATTACATACATATATAACCTGATTAGCTAAACATTTTTCTGCATTATATGTTTCATCCCTTATTCACATTCATAGTAAGAAAACACATCAATTTTCTGGTTATTAAAGAGACTTCCAAAAGAATATAGAAAGAAATGTCATGAGAAACTTCTATGTAAAACATAACATACGCAACATGTGGCAAACTTAAATCTCCATTAGCTGATTCGGGAAACATCAAATCTTCTGCAATCCATCCCTCCATATCTGAAACATAAACATTACTTATTTAATATTAATAGGTTAATAAGCCCTCATCATTTCTTCTAAAAATTTAAAACAAAAAACATTTAGAGTGATAGCAACAACAAAAGGCTGCTCACAGACAGTAAAACTACTATCAGGTGTTTGGTTTGTTCAAAATTAATAAAACCATCACAGTAAAGGATTGTTTTGCTAACATAACACATGCACCAAACATGTTTATTAATACTAAATAGGTTACCTAAACTAAACACAACTATAATGAAACAACTCTCGTTTCTATTTTATCTTTTCTGATTTAAAACAACTTTATCGCCCACCACACTACAAAACTATTGATATCTACCCACACCGTATGGGATTGTTTAGTTGCTAGACCTACACCTGTTAGGTATGGCTTACTGGTTATTTCCCTCTTCCAGCCACTTCACCACCCCTTACCCTCATACACATACCAGTAACTTCCTTAACCCAACACGGTTGGGTTGCACCATGCGTTTTGGTTCTCTACAAAGAGTGTTGGAAAATATTATCGTAAGTTCACATCTCGGTAAACCTCTCTTATTCTTTCTAGACTTGGTGTGAACTGATTAGGTGAAGTAATATTTATGTGTATATTGAATATTGTTCAATCATGAAAATGTGAGTGTTTAGGGGAGCTCCTCTCATTAAATAGTTATTAAGAGGAGCACACACAATTCAAGACCATATCTACCAGATGTTCTTGTGTATCTCCTGATTAAGACAACATTCAAAGGTAGGGTTCGCAACAGACTACTCTTATATCCTCTAGTTAAAACCCAGTCTCTGTTTTAGTGTAACTAAAACTGGTCCTCTGAAAATTTGTTATTAAAATATATTTAATATATCTTTGGTTAATTAGATCGCACAGGGATCAAACACTGACCTTTATGTTGGTTGAATTCCAAAAAGTAAACAAACCTTGTAGCTTTGCCCATCAAAATTATAATGTTAAGAATACTGCTGTTGCTAACCTCGGCAAATCGTTGGCAGCTGGAAAGTGAAGTCGTCACCACTTGCAAGAGATGCTCTGTCATCCCACATTTCATCTTGTTGAAGCTCCAACAAGCTCAATTCGGGGACATCTTCTAAAAAAAATATTTCTAAGACAAATCCATAGTTCACTTGTACTCTTTTTGTTTGAATTCTCTTAAATATAATCAAGGACATAACATGAATTGACAATAGGATGTCAAGTATAGTGGTAGCAGGGAGGTTGACATAATACGGAGCTCTAACACCTGTTTGACCAGGTCCCAACAAAACACATTAAAATTTTGATAGGTCACTTAAATGCAAAGATAGGGATGGAAGAATTCTTTAGACCTACAGAAGAAAGGAAGGCTTGCATGACGTCAGTAGGGATAATGGAATAAGATTGATAAATGTTGCCACTTCAAAGAACCTTACTGTGAAAAGTACTTGCTCCAAGCATTAATTCACTAGGACCTCCCCAGATATCAGACAGATCATACAGGTGTGCAGATTGTGATTCAGACCACAACATCTGTCGGAAATCAGGTGGGCAAGTTAGAAATGTATGATGTAGAAAAACTAACATGGCAAACATAGGGCTAGATATTGAATTGAAATTTTAAATAGGTTTGCTGCCTTAGAGCTCAAAGGATGAAGGGTAAACAGTGGGAAATTGTCGGGAATAATATTAGAAATGCAGCAAAGAGTAGGAAGAAACCATGGTTTGACAACCAATTTTTAAAATTAATAGAGAGAAGGGGGAAAATGTTTATTTGAGGTGTTAAATTATTAAATAACTTAGAACTAGAACAGATATAACACCCAGTTCCAGGTCGTTTATTCATAATTATGAAAGGGTAAACCTACATTTTTTGGTGATAGCGGGAATCAAACCTGGGACCCTACCTACTGAGCTAAGGTGATGGACAGAAGCAAAATCCTAGTGTATTGATCACTGCATAAAGCAAGGACGGTTTCTTATTCAGGAATAAAAAGAGAGAGTATTTAAAGGGTAACGTTAGCGAGAATAAGAATATCAAGGAACTTTATTTAGGTATTAATGGATATCAGCCTAAGTCCAATTAGTGAAAAATGAGGTTGGTAACCTGATGACAGACACAAGCGAGGTTTTGAGTGGAGGGAATGACCTATTTTGAATGTTTTGAAGGATCCAAATTGGGTGAGGGTGTCGAAATCCATATTGATGAACCATTAGCCCCAGATCCAGATATTAGTGAACTCAAATAAGTTATTAGGAAGTTAAAAAACCCTAAATCTCCAGGTATAGATTAAATTCCAGCCGAGTTAATAAAGGAAGGTGGTGAAAATTTAGTAAAAGAAATTCATAAAGTGCTATGTTCCAAATAGAATGATTAAGTATACCAAAAGAACGGAAGGAAGGTCTTATAATACCAATGTTCAAAAAAGAGTGTAATGAATATAGCGCTATCTCACTATTACCAACATGATATAAAATTTTATTTAACATAATTTTAATGACATTGACGCCACATGCAGAGAAAATAATTGGGATTCATCAGTGTGGATTTCGACCAAATAGATCAACAAAGGATCAGATTTTTACTATTAATCAAGTCTCTTAGATTACGGTGGGCAGGGCTTGCAATGCGGATGGTATATTCAGGGTACTGAATGACAAACCCAACGGGAAGAGACCATTTGGGAAGACCTAGATGCAGATGGGAGGATAACATTAGAATGGACCTGAAAGAGATAGGGTGTAATGAGGTGGACTGGATAAAACTACAAGTTCCTAATGCCATTGAGTAAGTAAGTAGATGATGGAGGTAGGCTGTACCTGAGGCTGTACAGAATGCTGACCTTGTGGTTTAACACAGTTGTTTACTCTCTTCTTCCCTTTCTATGCTTATGTGGTGCTGACTGACAGCTCACAGCTCACTTCTGACGGCTTTGAAAAGCTACCAGATTCAAATTATGTATCCCTACGCCGAACCATATGATCTGCAAAAAACATGTCTTTAGCAGTTGTCACTTCTGACAGTCAACATATAGGTATATACCTAAATGTTGACTGTCAGAAGTCGGCTGTGAACTGTCAGTCAGCACCACATAAGCTAAAACTGAGGTATAGGTGACCTTTATCTAACTTAACCTCTCAGAATAAGCATATCTGATTATGAACCTTATGTAAAACAAAAAGTGGAATGCACAGTCCTGAGTTGATGTCTCTTTAAAGAAAACCACTTTTCACTTTTTGAGGCTTGTTTCATTATATGAAGAAGAAAGATGTATAGACACACATAAAAGGGAACAAAGACGGTATAGCTTTTACAGTAAAAAGAACACAGAATTTACATTGATGTTACAAGTCAAAGAGGCAATGACTGCTCCTTTTACATATTCCAATCTAAGTGTCCTATTTATATACAAATTTCCTTTTTCTCCCATTTATGTTTTTTAATTTCCTCCAATAGGAAGTTGTTTTGTGTGTACCCTACTCCCTCCTAATGAGTTTTGATAGAATGAAACCTACATTTATTTTATTCAAGAAGCAGCCATTAACTCTTTGTCCAGTGGCAGCAATGTAAAGTGTGAACCGTGTTCTTATTTACACTGTTGAAGCCATATTGTGTTTAATCCCTCTCTTGTGTTTCCTTTGGATGTTTATCCCATCTACTACTAAAATAATTTCACTCGTATCTTACATATTCATTTAAAATGGATTTTGTTTAATTTATTGTAATTTTATTAGACTTGCCATGGGGTCCTCAACCCTTTCTTCCCGTGCCTTGCTTTAGACAATTTTCTTTTATAGAGTTTAATTGAACGTAGTTAGCACGGTCACATGATTAATAATACAAACTCTGTATACACAATTTTCATTTCTAAAGACCATTATGAGCTCAAGAACTATACAGATGTGTAGCTTACAAACTCTGTAGACAAGGCTTAAGAATGGTTATAACATATTTTATAGATCCAACAGGATTTGCTTCTAAGAAACTTTCAACATTAATAACTGTGTTAGGCCCTAATATTTTACTCACCATTTTCATGGTTACCATTCTGAATGGTCATAATGTCCATCAACATAGTATCTTCATTAGCTAATGTTTTGTTTTTCATTTGGTCTGATACTTTCTCCAACGCAACACGCAAAGCATTCTGTAAAGAAAACATTGTGTGTTGTAGTTAATACTACTTAGATGGCCAAAATATACATTTGTAAGAGAAATGTTTAGAATTGAGGCAAGAAAATGTAACTCCTCTGGTAGGCTTAGTAATTTGGGAATATTTAGGCCTACCAAACGAGAACAGATTAAAATAAAAACTGTATTACTCTTGTTACAATGCAAGCCAATATCTATGTGTAGGTCTATAGCATAATAATGGCAAAAGTTGGAGACCTACATTTGTATTTGGAACATATCACATACTAACCAATTTGAGTTAAGTCTATAAAATTGTAAGCTGGTTTTTAAAACATGACCATTTCAAATGAAGTACCATTAAGCTGAAAAAGAGAAGGCAAATAAATGTCAAAAATAATAATGTAAGCCCTTGGAGATATAATTTTGTTCTTTTCCATGAATAAGAGGGCCTATTTTGTAGGTAAAGATGATTCAGTACAATAAAATGTTTTTAGGACAGCTGGACAAATCTTGTTTGAAAAAAGAGTATTCCATAACAAAATAAGGGAATAAATAATATTTGTTTTGGAGGTTCGGGATAGTTATTGTGAAAGTTAATGCATATGTCATTTTTAGAGAGAAGGAACATTAATTACAAATTCATACCCCGAAAAGGATTTTTGACCCTCAAACACATTGTGGTGCTAGGCTATTTGTTAAATTCCAAATATATCATCAACAGCTTTGCAAGAGCTTAGTGAGCAAGCTTGACGAACTGCCTGACACATACTTTTGCCATATCACACCTCTGGAGTGGACTGACTAACTGATGAGTTAGCTGGAAATAAATTGTCTAAATTGAAAATAGTCTAATCTGTAGAAAGGAATATTTCAATAACTATGATAACAATTCATTATCTTTTTTTTCTTTCTCTTCTACATTTATATAAATTAACAATATTGATTAAAATCGTTAAGATATTTAATGCTAGCTGTCAATTAAAATTAAAATATTAAGTTTTACACTAAATGTTGAATCATATAAAAACAACCCATTATATATAAAAAAAATAATTTCAAACAATTAATGCAATTTTAGAATTTTTGTATCTTCTTACCATTTCTACAAAAATAATTATTTCTATTCATAACATTTAAAATGGCTGTAACTGACAGTTAATTGAGAGGTTTCTGTCCAGGGCAATACTAACGCAAGGTTTTACCTCCACAGAGTTTTTCTTTCTGTCTCTATTTGTTTGCGCTTTTCTTATGAAAACAAAACAACAGCTGTGAAAATTCAGCATTGATTAGAAGGGGGATTAGTGTATGTCTCAACCTACTAATATTTATATTTATGATTAGAAATTTCTACTTACAACTCTTTGAATATATGATAACCCCCTCCATGCAAATATAGGTACACTTCCCCTTGAATTTCAACCTTTCTCATTCCTAGCACATTAGCATAATTTGTATTATTATTATTATTATTATTATTTAGCACTGCGTCTTACTACCCATTTGGTTTATACGCTTAAGTACTAATTACGCTAATGGGTTAGAAATTAGGAAGGTTGAATTTAGAGGAAGTGAACCTGCATTTGCGTGGAGGGAGAGTGGAAAACCATTTAGGAAAAACCACCCCAGTTCACCCGACCGAGATTCGAACCTCAATCTTCTCATCCTCGGCAGTCTAGCTCAACATAAAACTAGCGCGTTAGCCAACTACACAACCAAGGCGGGTCATAATTTGTTCAGCTGCATATAATCTAAAAGGGTAGTATTATGCAGTGCTAACACATAAATATAACTCATTAACCCTTCTCTGATCCGCAAGCAGTACCCTGAATGATCCAGTTAACTAAAATTTTTGGAGATGTGTGTGTTTTATGAATCGTTATAACATTACCACAAATCTTTCACATGCTGAATATGCCGATATGGTTTATACAATGTAAGTTCCCTCACTGCCATCACAGAATATTGCCACAAATTTCTTATTCGAAGAACTCTCAATCGGTGTTAACCAGAGTTTTCAACAATTTGTGTAATAACAGTGTATTTCCCCATGCTCATATTTTATCAGATTGTGCAGGTCAAGATCATGTGAAAGAAGAAAACATTCTATGGATGGCAGATCACAGCCTTACTATGAGTACACAACGAATTAGTAGGTGTATGGCTGTTCCACATTACATTGCTTTATCACTTTCAGCGCGCCCAACATCTGCACCCAGTAGATGCTGCGATCCGACTTGAATTTCATCAGTGGATACACGGTAATCATAGATTAATATCAAACATACTGTTCATTGATGAGGCAACCTTTACTAATGATGGGATCAATAACAGTCAAATCAGTCATTTTTGGGTTGAATAAAATCTGCATGCAAATGTTGTAACTCATATCTAACAGTGTTTAGCAGTAAATGTGTGGTGGGGTTCTATCGATGATAAATTAATTGCTCCTGTTATCATTTACAATTTCCTAAAAGGGTCAAAATATCTACTATTGCTGCAGCATAAATTGCCAGGACTTTTGGAGAATATTCCTTTGGTGACATTGCCGAGAATGTAGGTACTATCAGGATGACTTAATACATAAACCAAACTTTCCCTGGGCAATGGATTGGCCACCACACTCTCTGAATTTCAGTCCCTTAGATTATTGTTTATGGGGATGGTTGAAAAAGGAAGTTTACCAAACAAGGCTGAATACATAAGAAGAATTGATGTCTTGCATTTTAAATGCTGTTACTTTTATAAGAGAACACTCAGATAAATGACAGACACAAATTGTAAAGTGTAGTGATGTCAAGGTTCAGTTTCTTAGCATTTGTTGCACAAATGTAACATTCATGTTCAATTCCAACCGAAACTATTGAAATAATAAACATGTTCATGTACACTTTTATTTTACAATGACCCATACTATCGTTTCCCAAAATATTTCCCTCTCATCATGAGTCATGCTATATATTAATTATTATACTAATGTTTTTCAGGAGTGCAAAAAATATCCAAACGTGCACATGAGATTTGGGGGAATTTAAAGCAATCCTGAGGAAATTTGGGTCAGGGAGAAGTCCAAACATTGTGTTGATGTTTTTAATAGTCATTGAGACACTGCAGAATGCCCTTGAAAATTCATGTATTTAGTTAAAATTAAAAAATCAACTAAATAATGTGGCTTTATATGGGCAATATTTTGAGGTTGATATGGATTTTAAAAAACTGGCAGGTCTGTATGAAAACTTAAATCATTACTTTTTACTTCCTATGTGATACATAATGGATATGAAGAACTGCTCGCATTAGCTGAAAAATAAAAGTGGACATATTAAATACAAAATCATTCCAGGTCACTCGTTTTATAATAAAATCTCCAATTCTGAAAAATATGCGCCTATGTTTTAGCTGCAAGTATTTAACAATTACTTCCATTTCAAACAGTTTTAAAGCAGCAAATTCCAGAGTCACTAAGAACACCAACAACTTGGGGTTGTGAAAAACGTGGCTGTGCATTAACTACTGATATAGACGATTCTTTAACAGTATAATTTATTTTTAAATATGTTACCTCAGTGCCTATATTTGTCAGATATTTCCTCAGTGTGTATTCATATATTTTATTATGTTTTTAAACTAGTTAAAATAAATATAAATGATAGAAATTGACTCAAGTATTTGCACCTCAACAAACTCTAGGGTTCTATGGAGCACAATTTATGAAAACCCTGATCTAAAATCTAGAATATTTAATATTTTATTTTATATAAATAATATAGAAATGTGATAGCCAGGCCTTCATACTTTATTTGGGTGTAAATATTTTTAGGAATATTTTTACAAAAACAGAAAAAGTTTAGCTGAAAATAGAACACAATGAGGTCAGAATTCTTCACACCTCTAACAAGTTTTCAATGACATAAAAATTAATTTAGTAAAAAGATTGAATCCAATTATAGTATTGTAACAAAACTCATCTAAATTATATAGGCCTAATGTGATGTAATAAAAATGTATACAAATGGAATTGTTACAATTTAGGGGCTAGAATAAAAAGTATTCTAATATGCAATAGGCCAGTAAAAATGTTTATTATTGTAGCTAAACTATCTCAACAATTTACCTAAAACTTTCCAGGTGTCGGTCAATAACTTCATATCTTGAAATGTCAGGATTCTGGAATAACTTACATTTACTAAAATACTATATTGATGAATGCAATTTATATGCTTGGTTCTATTATCTTACTATTCTAGGTTATCTTGGTTTTATTCCATTCCTTCTCATAAACACATTTTTGAAAACAAATTTGTTTATTTTAACAATAGCCATTAAACCATTAAAACTTAATTCAAATTTTTATTTATTGATGCATGATTAGTTAGATTAATTTAGGTTGGGATCGTTTTCAATATAGTAAACATATTAAATACTATGAGCCAAAATAACTATTATTACGAACTTCTCAAACACCACTGAACTAAATTAGGCTTATATTAAGTTATTTGAATACATTGAAAAATGACACCTGAACACAGGAATCAAACCTGGGAACTTTGGCTTAGTGCACCAATGCTCTACCACTGTCAGTGCATCTCCCAAGCTTCGCCTTTCAATAGGGGCAGCCTGAGATCAATTTTGCACCCAGGCGGGATTGCTTTTTAGTACCCCCCATGTAACCAGGAATAATGGGAAAATATGAAAATAATCCCCAAACTCATCATAGCCTGGGAATGACTAGGAAATAACCTGAAGGGAAACTCCACAAACGGTAATCTTACTCCAAGCGCTTCACTGTGAGATTATATATTCATGGTTATGATTACAAAGAAAACTCTAAGAACATGGTTTTTAGACAAATACTTATCAGTAAATATATTAACAGTTTACGAGGTAATTGCAAAAAAGAGTTTAAGGGCACAATTTTTTCTAGATGGCTGATGAAAAAGAACTTTTTATAAATAAGAGTTACACTATCTCCTAAACACAAAACTATACAAAATGTAAAATTTCATGTTAAGTGGCCTAGTATCAAAAAGTGAAAGATTGTTTTTCTTAGCAACTCCACTATTTCTCTCAGGCTAGGTTAGGTTAGGTTAGGTTAGGTTAGGTTAGGTTGGTGCTCTGTTTGGTGCCCCCCTCCAGACTGCCGCCCTGGTCAGCTGCCCCTGTCTTTCATTTATACTTTATTGTATAACGTTCCTTTATTTCATTTATCTATAAAGCTATTTATGAAATTTCTAGTTGTGATTGAGGGAATGGTACACCAACTCTTGCCAAACATTTGCACATTGTTTGGTTGTGTTTTGTTTTCTTATTATATAGGGCCTACAATTTTCTTGTACTTATTACTTTTGTTATTTTTGGAAACTTGTCATTCTTGTGTGTATTTATGATTAAAAATAATGTATTTACTATTATATGACAAACAAAAGTACTAAAAATCACACGCTATTTGTTTGCAATCCCTCGCTAACCCATTAAAAGCGAGGACTTAGTAGACCAAATCCATCAGACAATCCTTATGCTAATAATCAGATCATAAATAGATATAGTCAAATACAAGTGTTGAAAAATTGCCCTGAATTTCTTGTAACTATTTTTCCCCAAAGCCTAAAATTAGTTTTAATATGATATGTTGATAATATATTTACCCGAGCATCAAGTAGTCTTTGACTTGGTTGTTTGTTGAGCTGGCAAAAGCTGGTTTCTTGCTTGATTATTGTTACTTTGTCTGTCATTACTTCTTTTTTAATGATCATTAGAGGGCTAATTACATTTCCTAATGGATCAAACACTTCGTTGATTGTAGTTTTTGGAGTTTCGTTTGAAGAATACATTACAAATGGTTTAAGTATTGGTAATATATTTTCTTTGTCTGAAGTAAGTTGTCTTATTCGATCTTTTCTGTTCAATTTAGTTTGGTTCAAACTTTTCCTAAATACATTAATTAATAAATCTGGCCTACCAAACTGAAAATCAGTATGGAGAAATTCATGAATATTAGGATTCTGCAAATTGCAAGAAGGATCTCTATAATGGGAAGTGACTTTGCGAAATCCATACAAATTTAACTGTCTAACAAAACTTGTAATATTTCGGGTTTTAAATAAAGACTTACAGCAACCCAAATACTCGTCTTGAAATATAATATAATCTATAAGGATTGTTTTTCCTTTGTCACTCCAACGAATAGCACCTGTATTACATTCATTTATAATTTTCCACAACTTTATTGGAAACTTCATTGTTTGAATATTGTTGTTCAATACAACAGATAAAATAGACATATTCACAACTGTTTTATTCATTTAAAAATATTAATACATGATTCGAAACGATACACATTATGAATAAATATTCTTGAAAGATATGTTCCAAAAAGCAACAATGAAGTTTTTATCTTTAAATCATTTTTATTTCTGGTAACAATCAACAAGACACTCATAATCATAGTGATTTAGTTCTGGTTTTGAAAAATAGCCATTGTGTTTTATTAGTTTGGTTATCTTCAAAGATTTGGACCTCTAAAATATAGTTTTAATCCGAAAAAATATTTTAGCTACAGACTTTGAATACATTTCATATTACTATTTCAGGAATATTCACTATTTATTTGGGAATTTCTGATTTAGAATAGACACTAGCGCTTTAATGACCCAGGGGTTTAAATAAATAACAATCACGATATTACAGTGATTTCTATATTATTATGGATGGACATAAACAATAAACATGCGCATTCCCAATTACCAAAGCGTGACGCTCAAGTCTATCGTTTGCTTCATTGTTGGGGATAAATTTAACGGTTTCTTTCATTATTCTTATGCGAAAATATGTTTCTGATGAATAAAAGTGTTAATGTTTGAAAATAATGAAGTATTATACCACACTTTCCTGAAGAAACATTTACATTAAGGGATATACAATTCAGTTTTACAGGTAATACTATACAAATGCGAATAAAATCTTTAACATATTATTTAAATGTGTAGCTATGATCCATGTTGTCTACAGCCTGCCAAGACTACACTTATATTTAAAGTTGGCTATAAGCTTGTATATTGGTTTCAGAAACCATATTATCTTGAAAGTTCAATAAATATAATGAATAAGATATCTTAAAACGTGATTATATTTGTTTGAATGACAATTTTAAATATATAATTTGGCTCATATCTTGTACAGTGCTTTCAAAAACAAGCTAGCTAAAAACTGTATTACGTTTGTTAGAATGACATACGTTGTGTAGAAGTCTTACTTTCAAACGATAATTTAAGTTATAGTCTTGTAGGAAGTACGATATCTACTAAACCCTGATTTTAGTAAGAATCCCAACCTCTAAGGCTTTATTTCATACCAAAATATTATCATATACCTACATCAACTTATTTAAAGATAAAACTCACCATTTTCGAACTTTGTTATACTCTTAAAAGCTTTTACTAACACATTTATTTCATTTAACTTATCACACATTGCTGTATCTTATAAATTAAATTAAATTAATGAACGATGTCAAAATGCCCCATAGCCTTGTATGTGAGTAAGAGAGAAAAATATACCCAAAGGTTTTCTCCTCTCTTACACAATGGTATCCAGACGAAAACTCGAAAATTTCAGCCACAGATGTCCATCGAGCTGTATTATAAAGATCAATGTGATATTATGATGAGACAAGCAGTGAGGTTGGACCTAAGTCAAAGGTAGTTAGATAATTCAGAAGTCTTTATTCGTTCAAACGTCTGTGAATATTATTTTCCTCCATCAATTTGTCATGTAATAACTACTGGGCATTAACATTGAAAATAATTAATATTTATGGTAAAATGGCGTAATACTAATAAAATTTATAGTTATTTAATAATATTTATTGAGAATGAAATTAAAGAATTATAGCCAACGCTTTTGAGGTTTTGTAAACAATAGGCGGTCCTCTCTATCCAACCCAATAGCAATGCCTCAGTCAATAACCTTAGAAAATGAAAATGTTAAATGAAGTGCCAGTGAAGTCGCATCAGGGCAAGCAAAGCAAGCACTGCATGCCTTTGCTTGTAGATAAGAAATAATTTTATTTTTATGTTATGTTTGGAAAATATTTTTTAAGCACCAATGTGTTTGAAAGAAGTTTTCCCACACATGCCAGTGACCATAACATGCATGCAAGACGTGAACTAATCCATTTTATGATAGTTAAAAGTAAATATTTTTCAGTCTTTCACCCCATAGCTTTACCTAGTGTAGTTCTTATTTGTGATGTTATAGATTTAGGAAGGAGAAAAGGGGAAGAGCTGTGGGACTCAAGTAGGAATGTAAGCAACAAAGTTGCGATTTTTCAACAACCAAATTTATATCTGAAGGTTGACGACTATAACTGAAGAAACTGAACGATACCATCGCATACCCTTCTCTTCCCTTTTCAAAACACAAACGTGACAAAAGTAGAAATTTAAGGGGGTGGGAATAGAATTAGGGGAGTTTCGTATGAAAGGAGAAAAATTGACAAATTACTGATCCCGGCCGGTGCCTACGCATCTTTTATGGAGTTTGTTGCAGCAGGTGTTTTTGTCGTATATAAATGCATTTATTGCCTTAAAAAGGGTAGATATTTCACTGGATAGACATTTAAAAAATTGGTACAGTGCTAAGGTAACGTAAATCGTGAAGTTTTGAAGCGTATAATATACTCTGTATGTTATTTGAGCACTCAAGAATTGGTATTTAGTGGTCATGACGAGTCATTTAATTCTAAAAATAGGGAAATTATGTTGAGCTCCTCAAATTGATTTCTGATTATGATTCATTTTAGCTCAGCATTTAGAGTCGTTTACTGTGTTCACCGGGCTATCAGCTGGAATACAAAATGACCTCATTTAGTCGATTAAAACAGTTTTACTAAATGAAATCATAAAATAAATTCAAAACGCAATAATTGTGGCTATTTTATCTGACAAAACATCAGACGTCTCAAAACTTTCACAGCTATCTATAATGTTTCGATATGTGTCCTCTGATGGTGAAATTATGGAATTTTTGTTTTGTTTCACATACGTTTCTGCTCAGAGATCTGCCACTGCTTTGGCTAATCATGTTAAACAGGTCGTGGCATGTTGGGTATGGGGACAAGCTTGTTGCACAATGTTACATAATATCTGGAGAAATAAATGGTCCTTGTAAACTTGTTCGCTACACATTTACAAGCATATTGTTTGTTCATTGTCTAGCTCATATTTTTAAGCTTGTTTTAACTCAATCAGTAAATAATATTAGTGAGTGTAGGGTGTTTTTTAGTACATTAGGTCGACTTGCATAATTTTTTTTCCATTCAAGTAAGCGATTTTCATTCTTAGATAAAATTGTTAAGTAAAGACTACCCAGTGTTGCACTAAATCGATGGAACTATTGTGAAAATCTTACTAAGATGAACTATTGGGAAAGCCTGATAGAAATTTTTGAAGCAATAATAGACTACCCACACAAATAGGATAGTGAAACTATTGCTGTTGCTAAAGGATTCGTCCACTTTCTAGAAGATATTCAGAGTAGACGAATGAATTTGCTAATTTTATTCGCCCAGATTTTTGACCACACTGAGTATATTTTCAAATTTTGCAAACAAAACAAATAGACATAGCTTTCTGTAAAACTGAGGTTGAAGAAACTAAAAACAGCTTGTCAAAGCATAGTTTATATCTGAAGACATTTATTCCAAAACACTGAAAATGGAGCTGGAACAAGAAAAAAGTGGACGTAAACGTAATTTAAATCAATATCCCAAATTGAAATTAAGAAAAGTTTATTGTGAAGTAATTTATAACATTTCCATAAAAATACAAAAACGCTTTGAGGAAATTTACAATCTAATTTTTTTTAGTTGTTAAATTCGTCAAAATTTAATTAATATAAAAAATCTTTTTCTTATGAAAAAATAAATAAATTCTTTGATTGGAAATTATGGAAAATATGTTGACAGAAGCAGATTGCGTTCCAAGATCAACGGGGTTTACTCAGTCAAGGGAAGCAATAAAAAAATAGAGCTCTAGTGGATATGGTTAAGTATATCTGTGAAAACAATCTAGATGAAGCATTACAGGAGTTTAAAAAGCTGTATGAACGTATGGCAACGATCCTGGCAATAACATTATCAGTTGAGAGATAATTTTCAACATTGAAAAGAGTAAAAACTGATTCCAAAAATACTATGAGACAAAATAGAATTTCTGGTTTGGAACTCCTTTAGATTGAAAAGGGTTCTCTTTTTAAATTGAAGCAAGGAGTAAACTTCCATGAAAGAATCTTAGCGGAGTTCGTAAAAAAAGGAGAGAAGGATGGACTTTATTTACAAACACTGGAAAAAAATACGGCGAGTAAAAGATCATTGATATACGTATAGAAAAATTCATTTAATATCTAAAAAAATCCAATACACCAAATATGATGCAGATTGCAATATAAGTGAAAATTTTAAACAATATAATTTTTTATTACTTATATGCATATTTAACGTAATTAATCAATAAACAATATAGTTAATTTACATTTAAATATAAACATAGAATGTTTTTTATGTATACTTCATTTAAAAATTGTCAGCTTTAGGGGAAGCGGAACTGGGGTGGTAGAGACAGGGGGAATTTCTCCTCACTTATTAAAATAAAGGGGAGGAAGATATGTTCTCACCCCCTAGCCCCGCATCCTCTTGTATATTCACTATATATATTCTAGTGAGCCTTATGTAAATTACGGAACACAAGGACGCCCAAACCCACAATTATCATTAAAAATTCTCCAAATAGCTTCTTAAATCATATAATATATAAAAAAAAAAGAAGTCCGAAAGGGGACCCCGGACCCACTCCAGATCTCCCTTCTCAGTTTGCCTAAGAATTTTGGTCACGAGACGCTACTGGTAAGTGCATTTATGAAGCGTTCGCCAAACACTTTAACGCCGTATAAAAATATAATAGGAAGTATATATCTAATGAAGTACTTCAACCCTCAAATGTGTGTAGCTTTAAATTATCTCAAATCGAAAAATATAATTAAATGAGGTTGATTGTTAAGAGAAAAGATCAAGGACCAGATTTGTTTTCTTAATATTTTACCAAACAAAGTGACTTAGAATATTATCATATTCTCTTTTTCTTATATTCACTTAGTCTCTATTCTCAGGTGTGTCTCCAACTACTTGGAAATGTGCTAACGTAGGAGTGTTGCCAGGTTTTACAAATATATTTTGAAAGTCAAGAGTGTAGAGATATGTCGTTCATGAACGAATGGGTCAGTATGAACGAAACAGTAAAAATAATGAACGATCCGGATCTTGGTTTAAATGAGCCGTCGTTCATTTTCTATCTCAGTCTACTCTCGCAGGGGCTTCGTTTAATATTCGGGTCAACTCGGCTAGCTTCTGTTAGCATTGTTTCCACATGTTCCTCTTCAAACCATCATTTTATTCGGCAGTCCACCAACTCACCACCAGTCTCTCATTCTCGTTCATTCGTCCAAACAATCCATCAAGGTCAGCTGATTTTCCACAATTCATTTACCGCTCTTCTCTCATTCTCGTTCATTCGTAAATTGGATGGATCAACGAGTGACCGTAGAGCTAGTCGTTCATTGGATCTTCTCTCATTATCGGTCATTCGTTTATTGAACGGATCAATGAGTGAGCGGACCATTTTTCTATCGCTCTCGTTCAATTGTTAACTAGATTGAACGGATCAGTGAGTGAACGGAGGATGAGTTGGTCACCATTTTTCTACCACTCTCGTTCAATTGTTAACTCTACAGAACATTTTAGTCAGATCTTGACTTAATCTTGTATTGTAATTTAGACGTTTAATCATTGTAATATTTTTTTTGTCAACTGTTTATATTTTTGACAATCGTAATATTTTTGTGAATTGTGATTTAGGTTTTTGTGTTTAGGTTTTTGTGTTTAGGTTTTTGTGATTCTAAAAGAATTCCATCATAATTCACCCACAAAATATTAATATCTTAATATAGAAATAAGTGGTTTCTTGAAAATAAGTATAATAAAAAGGCATCACCATTTTCAAACAGTAAGTCGATCTTTTTATTAACGATTTAAATAATCTTAAGGAAAAATAACATTGTTTTAACTACATTTACATAAAAAAAACTACCTTTAGAAAATTGAATGAACGGTGAACGGATCAAAATGAACGGATCATTGAACTGAACCAGATCCAAAGAATCGTTAATTTAAACGTACGATTTTGCTCATCTCTTCAAGAGTGGAAAAATTCAGAAATTAAAAAAATAATTTTTGAGGTGTTTTTATAAATCACACACAATCAAATTCTATAATAAATAAAAATGTTGCATGTGTAAAAGTGATGAGAAAAAAATGGATAAATTTATTGCACTCATCAACTCCTCTAGAAGTCATGTTTACAGTTGAGGATTTTCTTGTATATATCGTTATTTATGAGACATGTTAATTCCACGCCAACTTCAAAATCGTAGCAAGATGCGAATTTTGCAAGCCTCTGTGTATGCAGAAGTCCGATGAGTGTCTGAGTACCTACTTAGTCGGTTTCAAACTTTTGTTGTAATCTAGTTTACGGCAGCATAAACTTTTCAACACTAGCGGATGGATGTGGCAAACACAGAGGTGACATCATTAGGGCTGTCAATTTTGAAAACATGTGTGCTCCATCTATCTTTTTTACATTACTAACCTCAACTTAAAATTCTGCAGGAGTTACACGGTCTGTTTGCACACCAGTATTTCTATAGCCTCCACTCAGTATAACGTACCTGAACATCGTCTTTTTGGACTAAGTTAGGGAATTTTGATGATGGCTATCACTGGATTGATTTTTTTTAAACACGTTTAGGGTCAAAAGCTTCCAAGGGAATTTAAAACCACATCCGAATGAGATCGTAAAATTTACTAATTTTATTCGTAAATCTTAGAGAAAAAATTAATCGATAGCAAATAACGCTCCTAGCTGATTAAAACTAAATAATCAAATACTGCAATTTTACCGAAATAAGCAACATGTTTCGTGATCAAGTGATGTGCAGGTTTTAAATAATCATATTGAATCTTGAATACACAGTAATTATTCACTTGACATCAGGCCCTACTTTAGTCTTTTGAGAGTTCACTATGCATCATCATCATCTTGGTTCACTCTTCAAGTCTTTATTCGTAAAACTCAAGATGCTACGAGCTTACATACTGTATTACTTTCCTAAGCTAATATCATCTAAATTTTTCTTATTTATTGAATTCTTGTCCTGAAAAGCTTTAGATGTTGACAAATTTACTTTACGGATAGTGCTTTCATCAGTTTTGTAAAGGAAATTGAATGTGTACTGTTGCAGCCCATCAATGAAATCGGGGGCACAGACATTTCCTGGAGATTTTGCATTGAATACAAGTATTGAGTACTGTGAAATTCCAAATGATACTTTTTTTTTATCCTTTGGAACATTACTACCGAGTGATTCTACAGAGTGTTGTTTTCTTATAATGTTCCTGCCACCAAATTTTATAATCCAAAATATCTTCGGTGTTAATCACATTGACACAGAGGTTACCTTTCTTGCTTGCCTCTGTTATGTAACGCGCATACTGATCAGGTGTGTAAACTCTGACCATATTCTTTAGGTACCTCTTTATTAACTTCAAAATCTGTCGCAAGGGAGGAAACTGTATTAGTTAACATTTTCTGTTTGGTACTTACCCGCGTATTATGCTAATCTGTTTTTAACAATAACAGTCCCACTATAGCTCCGGTGTTCTCTTAAATTGGCTCTTTTTATAGTCGAGATTTATATTTATCTGGATTTCTATTTCCTCGTTTACTTTTTCGATGCTCTACATCATTTTCTTCTACAGAAGACAACCAATTCACTTCCAGTGGCACCCATCTTATAAGCTAATTGATATTGCAAGGCATGATGGGAGTTGTAGATAGCCGTTTAGTAATGAAAAGGCAATTGTCCAGGACAAGTGCCCTTTCAAAAACAAATAAAAAGTTTGGTTATCTATACCTCAGTGGCTAATGCTAGGAAATGTGCCAGTCCTTCACCGAAATGTCTGCAAATGTACATAGAGTAATGTAAAGCTTAATTCACACGCTCACCGAAAAATAGAAAGCAGAATCTTCGCAGTAATTCACACACTTTAAGGTGACCCATGATGCATTGTAATGCTTTAAAACAGCTGATTATCAACATATTTTATTTTCTAATGGATACACATATATTTTAGATCATTGTCCCGATGGTTGTTTACAAATAAGAAAGCTTTGTCGTGGCACAATCCAACACATCAATAAACACGTTTTACATTAACGAGTTATTTCAAATCTTCTCACAACGGCCAACGAAGCTTTCTGCTAGCTTCTGGCTGTGAAGCACATGCCTTGACAAATGAGCATGCGCACTAATTTGAGATGATTTGTTCTCCTGTGCCTAACGTCTCGAGCAAAGTGTACAAAGTAGAGAATAGCTTAACTTCAGCAGAACAGCTCGCGCTGATTAAGCGGAACTCTTGTGATTGACTTAGAGCACGTCTAGTGACCACGTTTCTGCTCTGCGCTAGTGTTTTTTGTTAGCGATTTTGTGAATCCACAGTAACGCGTATAACTCAATTTCACACAAAATAGTGGACAAGTGACCTTTCAATAATAATCGATTCAATTTAATAACAATTTACCAGCTATTGTTGCAGAAGGAAAAGGTTTTAACTCACTTGGTTGAAACTGGTTTGAGGAACTGGGAATTTAATTCCAAGGGGTGATGATGATTAAGGAAGAAAAATACAGTGACAAAAGGTGCCACCAGTATCCAACAATTTTTAGTGGTGAGATAGGAGAATTCAAGGGACAGCCTGTTTAACTAGAACTGGAGGAAAACGTCCATCTATTATTTTTGAAGTACGACAAGTACAAAATTATGGTGGAAGACCACTTTAAATAGATTTTAGGGCATTCAAAATCTTGGAGCACTTCAAATAGATTCTATGGAATCTAATTTATACAAACAATTCTGGTGGGCACTTCTTAAAATAGCTTTTAGGAGCATTCAAATTTTAAAAAAATTACCAGAGGAGGACTTCTCCAAATAGCTCTTAGAAGTATCAAAACTCCCAAATATTTAAGGGGAGTGGGGAAGTATTATTTTAAATAGCTGTTAAAAGATTATAATTTTCAAAAATTCTCCAAAGAAGAAGATTATAAATAGCTTCTAGGAGCATCCAATTTTCTAACATTAATAATTAACTGTTGGTAAAGAAGGTAGAAGGTTCCCTAAAGAAACTATGTTGTTACATGCCACACCATGCCTTTCCCTCTTACATACATTAAGTTTTAGTGCCGTAGTTAGTCTTAACATCTTGTAATACACTTACGACTTTTAAACCCCCCTTTCTTAAAATTATATGCTCCCTACGCCCATATAGATAAGGGATAATGATTATAGAGATAAATAGTAAAACATAGTGCACTAATGTAAATAATAGAAGTACGTTTTCCATAAATCATTAGGAAGTCAATCTGACTTTCAACGGAGCTATTGAGAAAAATGAAGGGAGACAGATTAGTGATGGATTTACCTGCTTAGAGTACTAGTATCGCTCGAGAACTGCTTAAAAACTTTTACTCTTGAAACATCACTGTATTGAAAATGTATTTATATTTAACATAAATTTTAATATTTAATAAATACATATTTATTTTTCTTCATCATGTGATTTTTTTAAATTGTTTTAAACCCACCAAATACATTACCAGTATTTGACTCCATTTTAAGTCCAAGATTTCTCGTTGTGTTCATGTAAACATTTTTCTGTTCTTCATTAGTTAAACTAAATATTTTTGTTATATAGATTGACCTGTTCCTCTCGACTTCTTTCGCAATTTCAAATTCATTTGTATCATTTTCAAGAATGTTTTCCCCTTAGTATGTATTTTGTAATTAGTGTTAATTTTCAATGGTATATTATATGCTTTGTTATTTGTATTTGAATATTTATATTTCGCCTTGAATTGACAGTGTAATTTATAATTAGCGTATATATGCTCACTTGTTAGTTTTAATTACGTTCACATAAAAACAATGCCAGTCNGTATATATGCTCACTTGTTAGTTTTAATTACGTTCACATAAAAACAATGCCAGTCGTCCACACTTGCTCTGTGACAGGATGCTACGGATCTTCCATGATATATCCTGGCTTGACATTTTTCCGATTTCCAACAGGAGACAAATTGAGGTAATATTATTTATATTAATTACATTTTTTAACTGCCGAGTATGATACTGTTAATAATTAAGCATGTTTACCTTGTGAATCCTGGCTCATTAAATAGTCTACCAGTACAATAGTATGCTGGAATATTTTTTTTTCTATTTACATTTTAAAAATATTTTTAATTCCATACACACAAGAAAGCAAATTTAAAATAATAGAAAAATAAAATTGTAAAATTAATCTATATAGTTAAGTTACAAAAACTAAGAAAATCTGCCCAGTTCACAAAAGAACCTAAAATTTCAAAATTATGTCTCAATATGACACCAAAACTATTTTAATATTTTATACCTTAACAGTTAACATTATTATTTGACCTCATGTTTTGTCTATGATATCCTTGTGACTCCTTGATAACATATGAGTGTTCAAATTCACTTTTTTTTATTAATTTTTTCACTGTCTTCTACCCTTCAAGGCTTTCCCCATTTAATTACATTGGCGGGATAGGTATAATTTAGAGGAATGCACCCTTATTTGCATGGTGGGGGAGGTTGAAAATGCTTAAGAAAATTTACAGCTAGTTTACCAGGCTGGAATTTGAATCCTGACCTCATCACCGGCGAACCAAACGAGCATACAATAAAGCCTGCTTACCTACCGATAGCCTACTTGTTTTAACTGCAGTAAATTAGGTTTTATAATTGTAAATACTTACATTTCTCTTTGAAGTTTGCACCTTCTCAAAAGCCATTGTAACCTCTTTAAAAAAGTTAACACAACATACATTTCAACACCTACCTCCCCAGCCCTGAAACACGTGAGTGGGTTTGGTAACCACTGTTTTATTGCTAATCAAACAAAACAAAATGGTTAACAGTTGTTTTATTACTTGATTAACTGAACAAAAAGGTTTTTTTCCAGCGTGTTAATATTCTGTTAATGCCAAATAAATAAACATGGATAGTGATTGTAATTGGGATTTTTTTAAATATTAAGATATGTACACTTGTTTGCAATTAGCATAATATCATTGTGTACTTTGTGGAAAAAATATATAAGTTTCAATTTATAAATAAATAAAGATTATTCTAAACTTAGTTTGCTTTTTATTAATATTTCCTTAAACATTCATTTAAACTTGATGTGTTGATTTTAGAGTTTCTAGAAATAGATAAAAAAAAAATATTAGTTGTGCCAACCATTATCACTTGAACAGATTTTATTAAAAAACTTAATTTTTGACCAAATGGAAATAATAAATGAATCTTTGGAGAAAACCAATATTTATGTTAAACATTTATTTCATTACATTTGGCCTTAAAATATTTAAAAATAAAAATTGTTCAGGGGAAATGGAACTAATAGTACAAAATTATAAATAAAAATAGTAGTAGTAATGCTACGCAAATAAAATACTGACTGAGCCACCGACACCGCTATTTAATACAACAAAAGCGCTCACATATTTGTCTAGATAGCAGCACAAATGCGGAAAACACCATACAAACATTTTAACACAGACTTAACAGATCTTTCGTGTTAACTTGATCTGTGAGTATTAGAGTCTAGAAGTATATCTTTGACTCTGGTCTAGAAGAGTACTAATAGACATAGATAAGGGAGAGCTAATAGATCACAGATCATATTACTCTAGAAACTAGATGGGTTATTAAATCCTTGTTTATAAACAAACTTTAGTAGTTTTTTCACAGTTTAACATGGAAAAGGAAAGGTACGCTTTATATCAGGCACATAAACAAGCAATACATAATATCATGTCCAATGGTTCAAGTTTGTATGCAAATAGTCTAACATTGAATTAGTATTAACTTTTTTTTAACTAACCCTTAGGACTAATCTAAAATATATATGTGTATATGCTTTTTTTTGTCAATAGGGTACGCCTACAAATACTCTTTTAGTTGTGCATCTCACCACCCTTATGTGTATGCTAGGGAATACTAGCATTCAGTCCGGGATTAAAGAAATTTATAGTAACAAAATTAATATTTTAAAATCAAACAAATTTCCATTGATAACAAAATTAATTTCCTAAAATATTACTATACAGGCTAATTTTAGTTTAAATAAATTAAGAAAATTTACCTAATTCACAAAGGAACATTAATATTCAAAAGAATGTCACAACTTGACACTGAAGCTGTATCTGAATAGTCTACTTATGCGACGTCGCCTTGACTCGTGCCCTTGATAATTGCATTGGCAATCACGTGACCAAGTGTAGATCTGTCCAAATAGTCACAAAAGATGCCTGTGCACCCTGGTTGAGCCCTCCTCGAGGTCTTGGTCACCATGGATACGAAGGCCACCAACCATGCGCTGCTCTCACGCTGTTGGTTGCTGTGTTTGACTGGCAATTGTTTTAATATTATCGTTTCTTCTGCTAGAGCACTGACTCATGTTTTCCGCCATTTTAAATAAGGATGGCATTTACATAGTTTCTAAGATCTTTGGTTGGAAGCGGCACTGTGGGCCCAAGAGTGTTGCTATTCAAAATTTTGATGCAGTCTTCCCTATGAATGGTGTGAGAAGTGTAAAATCATCAAGACTGCATCAAGTCTAAAATTTAAGGGTCCGACTAGGGAGCCTTGGACTATTCGGAAACAGCCCTAAAGTATTTAGATGGTATGCAATAGTTTAAATGTTTATTATTCTAAACTACCATCCCTACCTAACAAAACCTAACCTTTCAGGTGTCAACAACATATTTTTCATGAAATTCCAGGATCCTTAAATTATTATTATTATTATTATTATTATTATTATTATTATTATTATTAGCACCACGTCTTACTACCCTTTTGGGCTCTACACACTTACGCTAGTGTGTAATGTTAGGGTGATTGTGAGATGAAATGGTGGACCTACAGTTTAACGTGGAATCCGAACCACAGTGGAGGCCTGGCATTCCACATATTCACAAGTTGTGATTAATACACGTCTTGTCAGAGGTGAAGGAAGGGTTTGGCAATAAGATAGATCTGTGCCAGGACAGAGGATTGAACCCCGGACCCCTAGCACAGAAGTTTGACACCTTACCCCTAAATTGCCAGGTCAACCAGGATCCTTAAATATTTTGCATTAAAATACTATACGGTATTTGCGAACAAACAATTTTGATGCGTGGTCCTTTAGATTTCTATTCTTTTAGGCTATCTTGGCTCATTTCCATTCTCTCTCAAAGAAATATTTGATCAAGAACATGTAGAGTTTCTTTTAAAATCAAGTTTTTCTTACAAAAACATCATATTCTTGATAATCTCCTGAAACGCTTGGACATTGGAGGAAGCATACATTTCTGTCCACAAAATCTATGAATATGATGGTATATCATTTCTTTATTCCCTTACAATTTGTATTTCATAAAGGGAATGAAGAAATAATATCCCATCATATTAATAGGTTTTAGATTTCTTAGTGATTACACGAATCAAAATCTTACACAGCCATATTTAGCGCTCATGTATAAACTCAATTAGCAACTACACAACCAAAACTTATCAAAATAAAAGCTAGAGTGGGGCAAGGCCTATTTTATTTAATCATTATTATTTGTAAAAAATACTCCTTTATGTGTTTATAGTAAAAAAAATAAACCCAGAGAAAAATATGAGTTTGACATTCAGATCGCATGTCCACGCCACTCTAAGCTACTTTCTCATAGTTCATTACTAGCATCTGTAGACCAACACCATTCCATTTACAGTTACCCTTTAACTTACAGTATTTTTTTAAATGTGTGGTATTTGCTGAATGATGAGGAAGGTTGATGAATTACCCTCAAAGCTCCCGACTGGGATCAAACTCAGATCTCCTTGTCTTCGGCAGTCTAGTCCAACACTAGAGTAGTGCGCTAGACAACGAGGCCACCAAAGATGGCTACTGCATCTTGATTTGTTGCAAGGGTAGGAACCTTTGGCTTGATATTGTTTGTTGTTGTTTTTTGTTGGGTCAGGCAATTTAGGGTAAACCAGAATGTTGGAAAGATTGTGAATGTGATTCTTGCAGAGGTGATGAGGTTAGGATATTATAGCCTGTGCGCTGTTTAAAAACTTTGACATCAATAAACTATTACATTTGCAACTAAAAATAAAACTAGCCTTTCTAAATAAAATAATCAAAAGCACACCTAATTACCTAACATAAAATATATCCTCTTCATTAATAAACACAAAAGCCAGAGTTTAGTAGTCATTTTTTTTATTTATGACCATAAATATAATAACTTGGTTTGAATGTTGTTACATCCTCAAATAATTTTCGGGAATCTCTGTTTAAAATACTCCAAAGTCACAATATTTATAGGAGAGAAGATGCAAAGCTCTGGAAAACATTACGCGAGGGTGTGGAATTATAATGTGGCATTAGAATAACTTAATATTCACAAGTGTTTTCATAGATATTATTTTGACACAAATTATAGGAGTGGGATATTCTTGTGGCACAAATTCAGCACTAAATACTGCCTAGGTCTCATAACTGATAATAATTTATGCCATTATGGTTGCTTCTATGTGAAGTTAGCAGCACTGAACTTTTTTTTTTTAGTATTCATGAAAATGATGGTGGCACACATTATGAGAAAAGGTATACTTTGATGGTACAAATTCAGCAGTATATATTGATATAATAGTCCCTATGTCTCATTTGTACTGTAAGTGGTGCTGTAACTTCACTGATATAAAGTGTTTTATCATTAACATTAACCTTTGACATTTACCAGAGCTCCTATTTTAACAGAACTACTTAAGCTAGTTCATGTTTATTTTCATTTAATACTGCTTTAGAAAGTGGCATTCACAATTGAGTGACCTACTGAGACCCATTAAATCAGGAACAAGTGTAAAAAATAATGTTAAACAGATATTAGGAGGGACTGTCACAATTTGTGTGGATTAGAAATTTTCTGCTTATCATTTAACTAGAACTGGTAATACATTAACTAAACACGTTCTTATTGTCAACAACGAAAACGTTTCATCTTAAAGTTGTTCCTAGAATGTGGAACAACATCGGTGCTACCAATTAAAAAAAAAAATTTCATTTATTTTTATTACTTTTATAACAACTAAATTAATTTTAGTTACTTAAGGCCAAATGCTGGTAAACCATGAGCAGGCATGTCTACTGACCTAAATAGCTCTATTTATTTTCCATTCTCTTGATGGAATCTTATCACAAGCAAATACTTTTCAATTCAAATGACTAAATATGTCATTCATGTTGATAGAATCTTGGGCCGCTAGTTACACCCTATTTTTAAAGTTCATTTACTCGTAAACTTTCTGACAGTTCAAACATGCGCTTTTAAGCACTGACCTTATCTTTAAACAAACATGTGCTATAAGCCTTATCCATAAACTCGTAAAAAACAACCTGGCAATATAAATCTTTAATTCAATACATTTGATCAAAACTGGGTTTATAACTTTTGACAATACATTTATATCATATATATATATATATATATATATTTTTTTTTTTTTAATTTTGTTTCTTTTTACAGATTCTCGTTGCTTCTTTTGGAGCCTGGGGAAATTTATTTTGAAGATTTCAGTGCCTTTATGTTTCCTGCTGATACAAACATACATGATTTTGAAAGAAAAAAAGTGATTGGCCGTTTAAAAATGTGTTCAAAATCCCTCGTCTTTGATCCTAAAGATATTAATAAACCCATCGTTAAAATATCTCTAAAGGACTGCATTGATATTCTAGAATGGAATAACCCATTGTTATCAAAGTGAGTGTGACATAAACCTTTGAATGCACTTTAAAAGTGAAAATATGTAATTTTTGATGGGTCAAACTAATCATTTAACTCTGATAATAGGGACACTTTATTGTAAATAGTCAACACTATTATTTAACTAGACCTATTACAATATTGGACATTCTCCATATTAATTAAAATATTCTTTTCAAGACCAAGGGCACTAATAAAACATGAATTTACTATTGTAAAATTAATTTGTAGCTTATCTAAAATAATTATTCTTTTATCTAGCACCTTTGTTAGAATTTTATATTTGGCATAGTTTGAAAAAAAAATGTATGTTGAATTGATGTCTAGCTTGCATTGACTTGATTTAACTATTTTTTTCAGAATATCTTCTCACAGGAATGTTATCTGTGTGGACTGCAAACAGTATGTTGACATCCTTGAAGGAAATATTCTAGCACCATATAAATTCAAGGGCGTAAGCTAAAGTAAATTATTTTAAACTTAATTATAAACATCTTTCTGTGATCCTCGCTCATTGCAATACAGATGCAATCACAGTAAGTGTACAGGAGATAGCTAAATGTGCCGTGGGGGCTTAATTTAAATTGCTTGAATTAATTCCTGGGTGCTGCTTTATATCCCTTCCAAATTCACTGATAACAGGGATAATAGGTGTCATTTCAGGAATCAGTATGTCATAGATTGTATTATTTAACTATAATTCATAACATGATTTGACTACATGTTGATTGAGTTTATTGCTTAACATAAAAAGTTTATCCTCAAGAGAGAATGCAATAGGATGGAAAAAAGTATTTTTAGAGTACACACTCAACAAACTACTCATCATGAAAAGCTTCCAACCACTGGAACATAAACCTCTCCAATATATCTTTTCTCCCACTACCTTTCTTCCTCCATAATAACCCAGTCTTATCCTCACTCCTCTACACTCATATGCACTCCCTTCAGCCACCTGTCTCTTGGTCTAGCATCTTGTTTGGTATCACCTCCTCCATTCTCCTCAAATGGCCAAACTACTTGCTAGCATTGTATGTTTCATGCCTTAATAACATTCACAGTAAAAAAACACATCAATTTTCTGGTTATTAAAGAGACTTCCAAAAGAATAAAGTGAAAAATGTAATGAGAAACTTCTATGTAGGACACAACATACACATTAGGTGGCAAGACCGTCTCCAATAGTTGAATCGATAAACATCAAATTTTCTGCAATTCAACCCTCCATATCTGAAATACAAACATTACTGATTTAATATTAATTAATAGGAATTTACTAAACCCTCACTATTCCTTCTAAAATGCTTTTAAAAAACCACACATTCAGAGTGATAGCAAATACTAAAAAGGCATACTCACATATAGTATTACTATCAGATGTTTGGTTTGTACAGTAGAGGGCTGCTCACATATAGTATTACTATCAGATGTTTGGTTTGTACAGTAGAGGGCTGCTCACATATAGTATTACTATCAGATGTTTGGTTTGTACAGTAGAGGGATACTCACATATAGTATTACTATCAGATGTTTGGTTTGTACAGTAGAGGGCTGCTCACATATAGTATTACTATCAGATGTTTGGTTTGTACAGTAGAGGGATACTCACATATAGTATTACTATCAGATGTTTGGTTTGTACAGTAGAGGGCTGCTCACATATAGTATTACTATCAGATGTTTGGTTTGTACAGTAGAGGGATACTCACATATAGTATTACTATCAGATGTTTGGTTTGTACAGTAGAGGGCTGCTCACATATAGTATTACTATCAGATGTTTGGTTTGTACAGTAGAGGGATACTCACATATAGTATTACTATCAGATGTTTGGTTTGTACAGTAGAGGGATACTCACATATAGTATTACTATCAGATGCTTGGTTTGTACAGTAGAGGGCTGCTCACATATAGTATTACTATCAGATGTTTGGTTTGTACAGTAGAGGGATACTCACATATAGTATTACTATCAGATGCTTGGTTTGTACAGTAGAGGGATACTCACATATAGTATTACTATCAGATGTTTGGTTTGTACAGTAGAGGGATACTCACATATAGTATTACTATCAGATGCTTGGTTTGTATAGTAGAGGGCTGCTCACATATAGTATTACTATCAGATGTTTGGTTTGTACAGTAGAGGGATACTCACATATAGTATTACTATCAGATGCTTGGTTTGTACAGTAGAGGGATACTCACATATAGTATTAATATCAGATGCTTCGTTTGTACAGTAGAGGGCTGCTCACTGATATTATTACTATCGGCTACTACCTATTCAGATTATTCACTTATGTACTCATTACTCTAATGGTTTTAGAGATGAGGAAGATTACATTTAGAGTATTTAGAGGGGTGCCACCGTTTATGCTAGACCACCCTCAGTACACCTCACTGAGATTCAAACCTCTATTTCTCCATCATCGGCAGTCTAGTCTATCGCAAGAGTAGCGCATTAGACCATCTTGCCACCAAAGCATGTATTGGGAACTATTGAGTCGCTGTGTCTAGGTTTTCTGTAAATTTTATATTCAATTAACCAGCATATAATTGAATACTAACCTTACAGGAAACCTTTTATATCATTTTCCTTAGTAAAATTATCAATTTTTAAAATAAATTCGATTAATTCTTTATCAATAGTGTAGAGAAATCTGGTTACAAATTATTTACTCTAAAAAGATTTTTTTTTAAAGTTGTAAATGCTTTGCAAAATACCCCAAAAATTATTTTATGATGTTTATTTTTCAGTGTAACCTGTCATTTTATTTTTATTGAGTCTACTAATACAATGCATATACCTGTTCAGGTTAAACAGAAGTTCCTGTTCCTACTAAACTATGCAATGGTGGATGATTGTCTGCCACAAATCCTTCAACTCCATCGAGCTTCTTCATTGGCTGCAGCAGAGCAGAGTAGTATGGTAGTATAACATTTACTGTCCTCTCCATGCTTAATATTTTTTGACTTTAGACCAGGGGTCTCCAAACCTTTTGCTACGTGGGCCACATTATATATTTTACACATTTTTGCGTACCAAAGTAACGTTTCCCTGTTATTCAAGTAGCATTATTTTTGCCCTGAATGCCTTGACATGCGCGAATAGATCACAAATCAAATTTGTTTCAGCATGCAAATTTAGATTCAAGTCATACAGCTGGTAACATCTTTAAAAAAATGCCAATTTCCTAAGCCAGTCAGTGTTTGATAAAAGTTATCGAGGTTGATTCTTCTCTGTGAGAAATGAATCATTTTATATGTAATAAATTATATTTATAATAATTAGTTAATATAATTACTTATTTTTAAAATTAGATAACATCTTTCGGGACTTTCCTTTTATAGCCCTCTGCCGGGAGAACTACCTAAAAATCCTCACAAGCCATTCTGTTTTAGGTATAATGTGACTGGAAATGAGGGTTTGCAATTCTGATAGCACGCTGGCTTGGTGTCATGGAGGGAAGCACAAGTGTGGACAGGAACTGGACATATCAAATATACTGCGTGGTTAAATAATAACAAAGAGATACAGTTTATTCGTTTTTTGATTAAATATTGGGACAGACAATTGAGGTGTTGCGTGCGAGAAGGGCGAACTAAACAAGAGCATGTTTTGAATAATATCATTTTCAACTTTTTAGGCTGGGTGAACTCAACAACAGGAACAATAATATTGTACCTATGTAAATGCACAAAGCCGAGATTCACCCTCCCTTCTCCTCTCACCATTTTTCTTCTCCGATCTAATGTGTGAGTGTATAGATGGCAAAAAAAAATATAATTAATAAATAACAAAATTTATTGAAAAATATTTAAACTGAATACTAATACATTTGAATATAAAAATACTGTACAAATAACTTTCTGGGAAAAAACATAGATATTTAAACATCATAATCAACTTGATCGTCATCGTTTTCTTCGTCGACATCGTCAGGAGTTTGTAAAGTTGTTGGCAGATGTTGTTGTGTTTCCAATATCCCTTCGAAGTATCTACTCCAAGGTAAAGGGACATACGGCAGTAGATCTCG
>CABFWB010003509.1:29055-43114 GCA_902151455.1 Timema bartmani | reverse complement strand
TAGTAATATGTTTTCTCGACTTGTCATTATTTCTTAAATTTGAAGCTATGTATTTTGGTAAGGAATTAAGGCGCTTAGTTAGCTTTTAGCTCTAGGATAAGATCATTGGATCATCAGGGCTGCCAAAAGGATATGTCAAAACTTATTATAGCAGGCTAGTTTATGAATGCTACAATTATAAATGTAGAGTGCGTAACACGTAAAAATGTTTTGTTAGATTTAGGTAGATTTATTTTTGTAACTGTAAGTTGATTTTAGCTCACTTTTCAACATGTTTATAAATCATATTATGTAGGGTCTTATCAGTAGGGTATGTATGTTTTGGTGAGCTTATCCTAAAACTATGTTTACTTATCATGTTATATTGTTTAGTGGCGACGCCTGAGCTAATTCCCAAATATTTCTTTATATTCTTAATAGATTATGAGTATCTTTTGTTTCGTTCTGAGAGCTAGGAAGAATACGCTCAGATTATGATCAGATTATCATGTTACATATATATATATTCATCTGCTATTATGTTTTTAAATAAACTTGCCTATGGCTTTATGTTGTCACTATTCCTGCTTAGTTTATGTGAGGTTCCTATCCTTTTTGGAATATACCAGCTTGAGAAAAAGGGAATATTAATTAATTTGAGTTTTGATCATTAGAGATCCCTGGTGAATAACCTAATATAATTGTCATAACCATACAATTGGTTGACTCTATAACGTGTGACCTATAATCTTCCTTTACTTTGTTTACAGATTCAGTTTTGCCTCTCAATTCACTTTCTATTGTTCCTGTCGGTTTTGTTTTATCTAGACCTACGCGAACACGTTTTTCTCTTATCCCATGAATGTTGTAAAAAGCAGTTCGACACACATTGTATTTCACATTGTCACTGATTACAGTATATTCAATACATCTCAAAGTACGACTTGGCCTGCCTTTGTCTTAACAACATTACTGTTAACGAGTTTGGACAAATAAGCGTTTTGTAAATTGTAATCTCCTAACTGCCAAAATGCGTTAAAAATACTTTGAACTTTAGGTAGGCCTACCTTATCAAAGCACCCACAGCCACATGGCTCTCCAAATTTATGGGGTGCTATAACCCTCTTCGCGGTTTGAGAAACATAGTCCTTTCCCTCGTTCCTGTTCTTCTTGCTAGCAAATTGTTTCCAATTATCTTTATTTCGAGCTCTTTTACGAGGATAACCCTCCACTACACTTGCCATCACAGTTTGTACAATAAACAGAAATACAATAAATAGAAAACCACTAGCTTCGCACGAGCTGAGAGCGTGAACTGACTTGTGAGAAAGAAGAGTCTCTTTGCTTGTGACCTTCAACAGCGAGCGTTAGGGAGAGAAATTGGGCAGGAGAATGTTGAGTTTGCCCTTATTGCCCGCAATGCCTCAGATATAATCTTGTAGCAGGCCGGATTTGGCCCACGGGCCATAGTTTGAAGATCCTTGCTTTAGACAATAGCTTGTGACATTGGGCCATAAATATCATTTGGTGTAAAAACAGGGGATGTATGGTGAAGTGACAAACTGGAAGTTCACTGCAGGTGTTGTTTAAGGCACCCATATGTGCACTAGTGTTGTGTCCATAAAAATATGATGTATGTATGTATAGTACTCAACCCGAAGGTTGGTTGCATCCTGAACAGTTCCACTGTCAGCAGCACTGATGAAGCGTACTAGGGAAATCAGGAATGAGTTAGTTTCCTGTTTCTTTTCTCACTTAGCCAGAAGGTACTACTCCACATCAGTCTGCCAAGCCCACTAAAATGCATAGGCCAACTGACCCTACACTCCATTCATTATAGTAACTTGCTGTATATATAGAATGTTATTACTAGTACCGTTCATACCTCTGCCACTTTCAGATTTGTCAAGAGCCGTGAGACTGAGACAGATAAATGAAAGTAACAACATGATCTAGCCCATTTTATATAGAGGATGTAGTGAATTGTAAACACTATATCTGTCCAGAGATGGATCTAGGATAGAATAAAACATTTGAAATTTATAAAAATGGGTTCTTTAACACAATAAATGTAAATTTAATAAAGTACTACCAATATTGGTTTTTAAAGGCATCAAAAACTAAATGAATGTTTGGATACAATTTAAAAATATATTATGTAACAAAATCGAAGGTGTTATTCATTCTTTCTCTTTCATCCTTATAGTTGTGTACAAGTTAACATGATTTATCTGTACCCTTCCCTCTTTCTTAACCTTGGATTGATCCATTGAGGGATATAAAGTTAGTTCAGGGGATTCAAGGAAGTGGAGCATTAGAGTTCATTTGTCCTATTGTCTATTGTACTGGGGCTGAGGTACTTATTAGTTCTTTTGGTTTTGTCTTCTCAATCTGGGGTCTATCGATAAGATGTTGTGCAGTGTCTTAAGAAATGCTTGTAGAGTGGTAGAAATAGGTGGCCACAAGAAGGAGATAGACTACATGTACCCCATATACGGTAGGAGACAGCTAGTAAAAGGTTATTTCACCCAATGTTTACAATGAACCCTCCCCTGCCATAGATAGGATAAAGGTGACGCTTTCCAAAGTACTGTAATTGATATTACAACATAAAGGAAATTGTTCAATTTTATATTATTATTATTTAGCACCGCGTCTTACTACCCGTTCGGGTTATACGCTTAAATACTAATTACACTAATGGATTAGGAATTGGGAAGGTTGCATTTTAGAGGAAGTGAACCCGCATTTGCGTGGAGGGAGAGTGGAAAACCATTTAGGAAAAAACCACCCCCAGTTCACCCGACCGAGATTCGAACCTCGATCTCCCCGTCCTCGGTGGTTTGGCTCAACACGACTGGCACGTTAGCCAACTACGCCACCGAGGCGGGTTTCAATTTTATATAATACTTTGGATGTATAAAATGCTGTTTTTAGATTGTCCTATATTTTTAGCTCTACACACATCCAAAATAGATTCAAAAAAATTGTCGTGTCTTTTGATAGAAGATTTGTAGGTTGCAGAAACAATGATTTTTTAAACATTTTTGCATACTAGAACATTTTTTCTGCCAACCCAAGGTTGAAATGTGCAAAAATTTGTTTTAAATATCACCTCTAAAACAAATTGCTATTATTGCAATTTAGCAATGCCTCTAGCCATATTTCACTTGATAGTAAATTTGGACCAAAATTATATCCCAATCAATACTGTATCTTGTATTATATATTTGATAGGTTGGCAGCACCTCTCCTATTGGATGAGTGTCACTTCAAAGAAGTGTGTTAAAAAGTATTCACTAACTATAAGATAATGATATAAGGTAGATTGATATCCCTTGTTTAAGTGACAAAAAACTTTTGAGGCAGATGAGATGTTTAGTAATATTAAAACTGGCATAACATTCTAAAATTACCATGGGTAGATGGCCTTTACTGCATGGTCTATACTTGATATGAGCTCAATAATCATTTATTCTTTTCTACTCAAAGGAGGGTTTAGCAATCCTGTAATGAGGTAGATAATATCTTTTATAGGGGTTAGCCTCATTATATAGTGGTTAGCGGTCCCGGATACTCATCTAGAGGTCCCGAGTTCGATTACCAGTGTTATCATAGGTATTTTTCCCAAAAGAGGAATTGTTTCTATGGTCACCATTGTCTGGTGAATTAGGCTTGAGTTAGGTTTAAACTTCAATTAGCAACACGTAATTGTAATAATTTTCTTCATGTAATCCCATCAAGGTAATCTAACTGTACCAACATTCCCTGCTAATTTTATCGGCTCATCCTCATAAAATAGGAAAAACACTGTATTTTCACTTAGTCCTTATTTATTCCAAAAACATTTATAATTAGATTCAACAATTTGCTATCAACTATCCTATAGATAATATTTATTCAAATAGTATAATTGTTATCAATAGTATTGGAACACATTATTATTTATTGTTATTATTTAGTGATAAATAAAATGATAGAATATTAGGAAAATGGTAGAGCACAAATAAAAGTAACAACACTGACACATATTTACACACACTTCAATGTTTCGATGCTATTGTAGCATCTTCCTCAGGGAGTAGTAGTAATTAGACCGAACAGGATGTTATCTTCAGTGATGCCAACTTGATTGGCAAGGATGAAAACTTCTCTGGTGGAGTTGAAATTCCTTGAATGTTTCTCTATTACTCTATGGATGGTAGGTGGTGCTGGTGTAGTCTCTGGGTTGAAATTAGCGAATATTTAGGTTGGGTGGTTTTCTAGACTTTATGATCCATTGATATGCCAGTTCCCATCTTCTTAACTGAGACATATTACATTGTGTCTTGTGGAATGATTTTAACACCTTGACAGTGTAGCAGTCCTCAAAGTTGGAGGCGTGTGCTGAAACTGGTTTTTCTGGATTCTTAATTTTGGTGTCATGGCGGTGTCCATTCATTCGTTTACGGAGAGTTTCAGTGGTGAGGCCAACATATTGTGCAGTACATTGTTGGCATTCTAGTTGGTAAATTAGGTAACTGGACTCACATGTGTGACTGCCTTTGATGGTATGGATGGAGTTGGTGATGTTGCTAGAGAAAGTGAGAAGTTTTCATCCTTGCCAATCAAGTTGGCATCACTGAAGACAACATCCTGTTCAGTCTAATTACTACTACTTCCTGAGGAAGATGCTACAATAGCATCGAAATATTGAAGTGTGTGTAAATATGTGTCAGTATTGTTACTTTTATTTGTGCTCTATCATTTTATTTATCACTAAAGGTTTTTGCTCAATGCACTCTTTCCATACATATTATTGTTATTATTATTATTATTGTTATTATTGTTATTATTATTATTAATTAATAATAATAATAATAATAATAAATATTATATAATAATAATACTTATTATTATTATTATTATTAATTATATTAATAATAATAATAATAATAATAATAATAATAATAATAATAATAATAATAATAAATATTATATAATAATAACAACAACAACAACAATAATAATAATAATAATAATAATAATAATAATAATAATAATAATAATAATAACAATAACAATAACAATAAGAATAAGAATAAGAATAATAATAACAATAACAATAATAATAAGAATAATAATAACAATAATAATAACAATAATAACAATAATAATAATAACAATAACAACAACAACAACCAACAACAACAACCAAACAACAATAACAACAACAATAAAAAATTAGGGGTGTGAAGCTTCGAAAGCTTCAACTTTACTTCAAATATTAGTCAGCTTCGCCAATAAAAATTATGTTCAAAGTTTGCTATTTGTATTGTTATCTATAATACAAATTAATGTTCACATGATAAAAATCTAAAATACAGTAGTTAAATTATGTGTTTGTGATAGTGACTTAATTCATCAGCTTAGGCTAAAATTTGCTTTAGTCATGTTTGCAATAAAAAAACTTATAAATAAATCATATCCAAGTACCGAAAGTTATATAAAGCCAAAGAAAGACCAGAGCACCACACATCGCTGTTCAGTAAGCACGGATGAATTTGGTATGAGTGGAGCTGTGCGTCATCCGCATTTCTTACTTGTACTTCCTATTATTTAAAGTGTATCTGACCAAATCAAAAACTAATTACTAATGGTTTTAACAAAATGTTTCAAAATATTAAAGAAGCGGGCACAGAAAAAGAACTTCAACCTTTAATCTTAGAACATTTGAATCTATTTCTGGAAAAAATTAGTTTATACTTCCCTAATTTTTATTTACCTTACAACCTTTGGGCTGGGCGCATAATTTATTTTCTGCTGTCAGTACACAAAACAAAGCAATGCTGCAAAAAGTTTAGGCTTGCTAAGTGTACCATGAGCTTAAAAAGTTTGCGTAACAATGAGTTAGGTGATATACAAATCTTTAACATGTTAAAATGCAAGCTTCACATGAAGTATTTTTAGTCTTGTTGACAAGATTTTGTTGGCAACCAACAAATGAAAAACTAACAAAAATATCGTAAGCAAGTGATCACCATTCAAAATATAATCAAGTAATTTGTAAAAAGATAATTTAAATAATGATATAGGTATTTCATAAAAATATCTGCAAATTAAATGTATATTTTATATTTAGTTTAGTAATAAATAGTATATCTACATACAATGATAAATCAATTTAAGATAATGATTATTATTTTAAGTTGTTTGGGAAATATAGCACCTTGATTTGTTTCTATTTTAGCTAATTAAGTTGTTTGAATACCCAAGCTCTGCATTTTTAGTAAACTTTTTAAGTCACTTTTAAATACTTTAGCACTGCATTTTTACTAAATTTTTCAAGTCACATTAGAATTAGATATTCATATTTTGGCAAGGTGGTTTAATAATTCACACACCATATTTGGGAAATTTGAATCCAGGATTTTCCATTTGAAGTTTTTGAAGAGGATTTGAACTGAAATAACGGGATGTACTTAGTTCTAAAACCTGTGTTCTCAGTACGTTAAAGCTACAAACTGTTAATATTGATGTTAACATTTTTTTGTACAGATTGCGGCGATTGTATATTCCCGTCAGTCCCGTGTGAGTTTCGACACACTCTGGCTAGAAGACTTGTATGAGAAGGTGGTACTTGAAACTCAAGGGAGCAAAATAACTCCTTTGGTTGTGAATCCAGGACGGATTTTGTTGACATCATCCAGGCTCTACTTTCAGCCTTATAACAATATTGAACCAGTGAGTATTAGGAAGAAATAACTAAGAGTACCTGGGTGCAATTTTACAGGATGTTTGTGGAGAAGTGGAGGTGTGACTAAAATACTGGCTAGAACATTGTTTTTGGTGTTATTTAATTGTACATCTATAGAATGTACAGAAATATTTATATGGAATGAAAGTTGAGTTAGAGAAAAACTGTCATGTAAGTAGCCCATAAGTGTGCCTATGTTGGATGCCCGATAGACCTATGTGCTTCCTATACTATTTTATAAAAATATCTGCAAATTAAGTCTATATTTTAAATTTAGTTTAGTAATAAATGTAATATAAATACATACAATGATATACCCTCATATGATAGGATTATTATTTCAGAGCCATATGCCAATATTAGATGATAATATAACATAGTTTTGACTTCTTTTCCTATATTCCATTGCCAGTGTCCTTAACCACACGGTAGAATTGTCCACTCTCCCATATACTTTGTCCTATATCCTCCTGAATGTTATTGTTCTTACTTCCTAGATAGCGGAAATCTTCCACCTTTCCGTTGATTGTTACTTTCTTTGCTGGGTTTGTTTCTAACCACCTTCATCATCTTGCTCTTTTCCACATTCATGTTCGATCCATATTGTTCCATTTAGCTAGTTCTCTCTCCAAGTCTTCTTCTGACTCCTCCCAGGTCATGCCATCGCCTTCAGCTTCCTCTGGTTTCTGTGACCCTGGACTTGGGCTATAATTTCATTCACTACAATATAAAATTGAATTGGTGCTAAAACTCTTCCCGGTCTCACTCCCCTTTCTGTTTGGATTTTCTCTTAGTACTTTGTCATAAGCCTTTTTTTGTTAATGAAGGAGCCTACCATGGTATCTTTACCATATTCCCAACTTTTTCCAATTATCTATCTCGATACAACTCTACAAGTACCGTATTGGCCCGAGTATAAGACGACTCCCCTATTTTTCCCTTGGCCAAGTAAAAAAAAATAAGGCCTCAAATGTAAGACGACCCTTAAGCTATTTTCTCCATTTTACCATTTGTTTATCTCTTTTGATGATGTCACTTTTTCTACGCTATCAGGCGCCATTGGAAAAGATAAAAATATACTGTAATTAAAACCGCAATAAACTATATTTTATTTATGTTTCTGTAACTAATTCACACAAAAAACAAACGAATACAGCAAGATAATCAGCAGGCAGCTGACGTCACGCACCATGGAGAAAAGAAACACTATTACTAAACACTGATTCGTGCAGCTAGTCGCTACACAGCAGTATCATCATGTTACTGAGCGCTTACTAAGCGCTCACCAAGATCAGTTCTTAGAGCGCGTTCAAACGTAATATCAGAATACCACACCGCTGCTGTACTTCCATGACCAAAATGAAAAATAACTTTGACGTAATGTTTACATTTTTACGTGTGAAATACCACAATAAAATAAAGTTTGTGAGTTAGTATTCTTGTGGAAACATGTTATCATGCATGATTTACTAACTTTAATAAATGATATATGCAGCTTTTCACAAAAATTAAATTTGAAATTAATAACACATGAAACTATGCCATGACGATAATTTACATGTGAAATAACTTAATAAAATACATTTTTATAGTTTCTTACATGTGTAAAAACATGTTTTGTCCTAGATTTATTAATTTTAGTCAGAAATATGTAATACAAACGGCTTTACACAAAAAAGTAAGTTGAAATTAATATGATAAGATGCTAGGCTGCAAATATAAGACGACCCCCTATTTTTTGCTTTCGATTTTTAATAAAAACTATTGTCTTATATTCGGGCCAATACGGTATATCATATTTATCCACCTGGAGGGGGTCTGTCACTCCTTAATTGTCATGTCTTTTGGACCAATCATTGAGAGGCAGACTCTCCAAGTAGGGATAGTTGATATCGTTCCTTGTGCTGGAAAAAGGCTTACACGCTCTGCTATTAGTTGATTTGACACAATGTGTGTGTTTTAGTAGCCAAGAGTCGAGTGCTTGGTTCTCTAATGTTTACATAACACAATGCAGCTAGGTCTACAAGACAATAATTAAATACTGCACAGGTAGTTACAGAATAAAGTTAAATTGGGAAACTCCATTATATACCGAAATTTAAAATTTCAATCAAGAAATAATAATTAGAAAATATAAATTTGCTATCATGATTTTACAGTGATTTTTGCACACCCATGCTTATTTAAAACCACTCTGTCCTTCCACTCTCCGTCTTAACGCAACTCCTGTAATCCTATTAGATACTTTTAACTCTCATAACTCCTCTTTCTACTTCGGCCTTTTCCATTGCTTTCCAAACTTTATTTCCACCCACACTATCATATGCCTTCTTCACATCCATAAATACCATTTCCAAGTCTTTCCCATTTCCATACCTTCTTTTCATCAGCTGTTGTATGCAAAAATCAAACCTATTGTAGACTTTTGTTCACTAAATCTGTGCTGTCCCTTTCTTCATTTTATTTCTTATTCTCTTTTCCAGTATCTTCTTATATATTTTTGTTCAGTGACACATTTGCACTTTCCCTATAATTTTTACACCTCTTCCTGTCCTCTTTATTGAAAATAGATATTAAAACTCCCTTTTTTCATTTTTCCAGTACCTTGTTCTCCTTCCAAATCACTTTCAGCACCCTTTAAAACAATTTTCTATCTACCTGATCTGCGGCTCTTATCATTTCCACAGTCATTTTGTCCACACCTGGTGCTTTTACTTGTTTCAACCTCTTTAATGCATCCTCCGCCTCTTTCCATGAGGGACCTCTTTCCTCCTCTTAAGCTATTTCTTCCTGCTCCTCTGTTTTACTCTTCTGGGTTAAACATATTTTAAAAATATCTCATCTCTAGTTCCTTTTCTTCCTCTCCTGTCTACAACGTTCTTCCTTTTTCATCCAGCTTTCTTCTAACTTCTTGTCTTTTCTATCACCTCCTGCTTTTTTACCTTACTATGTACCACCTTCTTACTTCCTTCCACGTCCAGTTCCATCATTTCTGTCCATTTTTGCATCCATTCCTTCCTGGCTGCTCGTACCACTAACTTCACTCTTTTATTCTGCTCCCTATATTCTTCCTTTGTTTCTTCATTTCTATTCTTAAAACTCCTTCTGAATGCTTTATTATTCTCCTTTATTGCTTCCTGTAGTTCTACCAGGATGTCTCCTTCCACCTCCTCTTATCACTTGTCCTCCCACATACCTCCTCTGCAGCTATCACCAAACTGTTCTTAAACCTTTCCCATTCAACCTCTACACTTTGCATCTCAGTCTTGGGCATTAAGCTTCTTGCCTCTCTTGGGTACAGCTTTCTTTCATCTTCATTTTTTAGCCTCCCCACCCTTATTCTTCTTTCTTGTCTTACTAATTTTCTCCTACATTCCTATCCCTTTATGTCTGCCACCAGAAACCTGTGGTCATTATGTAAGGACACACTTGGTATCACCTTGATGTTAATGGTCCGCCTTTTCATTTCTTCATCCATGAGAAAGTAGTCTATCACCGACCTTTGCTCCCCATCCTAATGTATCTAGTGATCTTATGGCTTTCCTTCTTATACCAGCTGTTTGCCACTTTCATTTTATTTCATGCACATAACTCCAACATCCTTCTCCCATCATCGTTTTTTCTCTCCCCATCCTTCTTTTCCTAGTACCACCTCAAATACTCCTCTCTCTTTTTCTACTTGTGCATTAAGATCCCCCATTACTACCTGCTGCCACTCATTTCCCAGATGTCTTTTTAGCTCTTCCTCAAACTTGTCCTTCTCATCTACTGGGCACCCCACTTGTATCAACTCTTCCCTTTTTCCTCTATCAATTATTTCATCTTTATTATCCTACCACCTCCACCTCTCACTACAAAGCCGACTTTGTTTTTCCTTCCTTCATCGTTTCCCATCCAATGCACAATGTAACCTTTCCTTAATTCCCTCATGCCGCTCCTTCGCCACTTAGTCCTGCTCAAGCCTAGGACATCCACTCTCCTCCGCTCTTCCAGGGAGTGTGCCAATGTTCAGAGTCTCCATTCCTACCTGTTTGTCAACAATTTTTTACTTTATTTTTTCGAGTACTTTGGTTTGTTTCGGCCACCGGCTTACTAAGCTTGTCGTGGCCTACAACTGTACAATATCAAAGTAAGATAGGACTTTTATTTAAATTTTAAATATTTAATATTATACTTATGTTATATTACTATTTTTTTTTCAGTATCCAGTTTTGAAAATCCGTCTTCAAGATATCAGAATGATCATCAGACGGAGATTTTTACTAAGACAAGTGGTGAGAGGTCTTTTTTATTTTGTGAACTAATTTTATGTTCAGTTACATTATAGGTTTATTTTAATTGGCAGCTTTACAACAATGATCATCAGTTTGAGATTTTACTAAGACATGTGGTTAGAGGTCAATTTTTATTTTGTTTATGTGTTTCTACTTGACTTTTGATCAACATTACAAAATAAAAAGTCCATAACACCTACAGATCATTGAGGGCTTTATGAAAACGTATTTGTTTTGTGTTGTAGAATTTTTTTTCCGTAGTAAATATGTATACACCAATACCCTGACCTTCACAACCTCATCATTTTTTGATTAAACCATTCTTCACTCCAAAAATCAGGTTTAGCTAAAAGGATGCTTGGTACTTTTATTTGTATGTTTAGACCTGAGCCAAACCTTTCACAATAAACTTTTCTAAATCTTCATAAAACAAAACCTAGAATCACATCAAACACTCAAAACACCACTCATAAATGAAACACCCTCCCAGAACTAACTTCCCTTATTTTAGGGGCAGGTGTGTAGGCATTTTTGACTTTAAGTCTAGTTCAAATAAAGTTTCAATGACATTTTTTACTTTCTCTCTACCTCACAGGTAGAGAAAGTATTGTGATCGTCAAAAAAGTTGAAATCGAGATTTTGATAAATTTTGACGTTTCATAACTCCCAAATCTGAAAAAGTGGTTTTTGAACTACCATCTGCTTGTCTGTACCTCGGGGTAGAGCCTAAACTATTTGACCGATCGATCTAAAACTTGGTATCTAGGGTTTTCATAGGGTTGCATCCCTCTCTGTCTCCCTCTCCTCTCTCTCTTTCTCTCTCTCTCTCAAACCTGGAAGTGGATCTTGAAGAAGTGATTCTGTTAGGTTAGTTCATTTTTATTTAAACATTTTAAAGCATTCTTCTAAACAGACTTCTTAACTACAGATTAGAAATATGTTGGTAAACACTATAAATTTCCGGGTTAGTTCAATGCAGCTTGAAAGCTAAATACTCAAATATATTCAACAATATTATTCTTAAATATTGCATCTAACCCAGTAAATGTTGGTTGGAACTTGATTGAATATGCCACTTGTTTCAAGAAAAACATTCAGATCACATTTTTCTTGAGAGAGTTTGAAAGCATGTAATCTGAGACAATATTCATACTAAACAACTACTTATAAATACATGAGTTAAAAAAATAAATAAAATGGAATGGGAGTCTGACCCCTCCCCCTCTTAACCCTTGCTATTTATCATGTAAAACATTTCATAGATATTAAATTTTAACAAAAACTTTAAAGCCATTTTTGAAAGATTTTGAATTTAAAGAATATTAGTCATGTGAACTACTTATAAAATCAATTGTTCTCTTGAAAACAAGTCTACAGGGCTATTCATCCTGTAAAACACTCCTATGACACATATTTTATATAAAACAATAAAGCAATTTTAGGGAAACATTTAATTTTCAAAAAATAATAGAAATACAGTATTATTTGTCATGTCAAATACACCCCAAATATCAATTTTAAACAAAATTGTTAGAATACATTAATTTTGTTTATTGTCCTGAGGCACTCTCTCGTTTTTGATGTTTGACAATAATTAGAATTTAAAACATAAATGTTGAGCTTTTAATTTTAATTATTGTCAAACATAAAAAAAATTGTTAAAGCCATTTTCGAAAATTTTCAAATTGAAGGTGAATATTGAAATAGTAACTATTATTTGGTTGATGACATATACAATTAAAACTGTATTAAAAGTAAAAAACTCTGATATTAAGATTTTATACGCACGTGTGGACCCCCATTTAAGGGGGTCTAACAAATCCCCCAAACCCATTCCAGGGGGGGATCTGAACCCCTCAGACCCCCACCTTTTTGGTTGCAATCCTTCATAATTTATGAGATCTTGTAGGATTTGCAAAAAATTATTGTGTCTGATTCAGTGGCTCAATAATGCAAAAATCAAAATAGTGAACAAACACATCTGGTCTTCCCTATAAACAATTAAGCTTAACATATCCACAGATATTTGCTTTGGTGGCCGCATGGTCTAAGGTGTCACTCTCACAATAGATGACTGAAGATGATGGGGAGATCGGGTTTTTGTCCCGATCAGGTGTACTGAGGGTGGTTTTTTCCTAAATGGTTTTCCACTCTACCTATTTGCAAATTCGGGTACAACAGAGTAGAACCACGACAACCTAGCTAAACACCTTAAAAATCATATTTTGAAAATTTAAAAATTACATCATGACAGGAATCGAACTCGTGTCCAGATGTAGTTTTTTTTCAATAACATAATATGATATTTAGATGTGGCTATATTGTAATTAACAAATACTAAAGTATGACTATTTAACCTATCTTCAAAAAAGCTCCACATTTGGTTACTTAAGATATAACGCCTTCAAAGTCACCTATGTAATAACTCAGTAAACACCTTTTAGCTTTCTATAAGAAGGATTTTCTTAGATTAATTTTTTTAGTAATTTCATATATCAAAATGAAAATGAAAAGTGTCTCTCACAACATTTAGTATTTTGTTTTGAAATATGTATAGTATGAGCCATACATGGGTGTGCGCAGATGTGTAGAACATGTGAAGGTCTGAACAAGGGCTGAGGAAAGTGAGGAATATGTAGAAAGGGAGTGTGAGAAAGTGCACTCTCACCACTACTGTTTATTGTATTGATGAACAAAATGTTAGAAAGAATTGGGGATGACCTGATGGTATGGGCCAATGAGGAGAAACAAGTTTAGAAGCAGTTGGATGTGTGGGAATAAATGGTGAAGTGTTATGGATTCAGGTTTAATTATAAGGAAGGGTGAAATGCTGATTACAACAAGGAAGAAAGATGGGTGTAAGAGCAGTGGGATAGTGGAAAGTTAGTGCACAACAGGATAGATGGTATGGTCATGTGAGGAGAGAGGAGGGAGATGCTGGATATTGAGGTGTGGCTGAAGTGCGTGCATAGCATTGTGGAGGAGAGAGGAGAATACTGGCTCATTGTGGAGGAGAGAGGAGAATACTGGCTCATTGTGGAGGAGAGAGGAGAATACTGGCTCATTGTGG
>CABFWB010003508.1:67752-77792 GCA_902151455.1 Timema bartmani | reverse complement strand
CGAAATCAATTATGCCACCCAAACGAAAAGCCAACGTTCGGGCAGGACAACGTCTGTCGGGTCCGCTAGTAAAATATAAATATCAAGTTTGAGCAAAATCCATCAGATCGTTTCAGATCTGTGACCAGGGTGAGAAATGTAAAATTCCCATATTTTTTTTGGCCGCGAATACTTTCACAATTACAATACTTTCTCTTGATATGATTAATTAAAAATTAAAGATAGATTGAAAAATAACAATTTTATAACGATCTAAATTTAGCTGTTATCAAGTGAATAATACAGAAAACAGTACTTTGTTATGATTTCTGGTACGAACGTAATCGTGTATCTAATATCTCGACTTACTGGGAGCACGATTGCGCTCTAATCAGAAAACGTGCCAAAGTGCTTTTTTCTATATTATTCACTTGACAAAAAGCGAAATGGGGATCTGTTCAAGGTTTGTTTTAAATTAAATATTTTTCAATGTTTTAATCTATTTTTATTTTTCTAAAAAGGGGCTCATTGGTCTCAATTCTACTGTTTTTTTGAAGAAGAATATAGAAAAGCCCACCACGATGCGACATCTGGTTAGAACTTTAATAACTAACTGGGTTCTATCCATGGGATAAGACGGGCTCTTTAAGATAAGGTTCCTTAGACCTGTTTTTACTTCAAACCCGACGACGAACAATAAACCAAGTGACAGACCTGCCCCATGCAGGGGAGAGAGAGTAGTACTCCAAGTACTTGTGAGCTAGATAACTATCTCCGTCGTGTTCTCGTCAAATATAATAAGAACCATTACCGGGGCTGATTAATGGGGGCGTGACGCGGCCGGTGTTCCACAGGGTTCGGTGATCGGACCTTCGTCTACATCTCGCACAGAAGCACACCAGGAGAACATCCATCACATCCATCATAATATCAAAGCTGCACGATGAGTTATATTTGTAAACAGCACCAGACGTCCGTGGGGCTCTTGTACCTTTATGGACTAAGAGGGGTATTTACATAGCTCTGGGAGTCCTCAAAGGGGCAATGAATCCTCACAGCTTGGAAAAAAAGTCATACTTGCAGGAGCAATCAAGAGTTTGTCTGTCTGTCTGTCTGTCTGTCATGAGAATTGCACGATATCTACCACACGCAGAGGTCTGACATTTTAAAAATTAGTAGCCTCTGTCAACTGTCATTTTAGAATCACCTACATAACAAAAACTCAATTTATCTCGCAGACTAGTTCGTATAGAGCGAATCTAACGGAATGAAATTATTTAAAATAGAACCGGCCAATTGTTAATTGATACATTTGAAACGTGTGTATGTCTAGTAGGTGTGTGCGAGTTAGGTATTTTTCACTTCTAGTCGAGTTCGAAACCGAGTTTGAATGAAAACATTTGAGTTTTTTCGATCTCTACTAGTGTAAAGAAATATCGGTACTATAAATATTTAAAGTTTAAAGTTGAATTTCTGTACTAATACAAACATAGAGTTTTAGAACGATTTTCTTTTTTTGAAAAAATTAAAACCATACAAATTTGGATTTTTACATATATTTAATATAACTGTACTTATTTTTTTAATTAGATAAAGGGAAATATTGAAGGACTCTGTTCGCTATGAAATAATATCTTAAAATTAAAAAAAAAATCAAACTTTGAGTTTTAAAAAAAGTAGAAAATTCCGAATACTCAATACTCAATTGTTTCGAATTTTGTAAAAAAATCTTCCGAGTCGAGTTCGAGCAGCAACTAAAACTCGGCTCGAACTCGAATTTTCAAGTACTCAAAAACCTTAAATATTTAGTTCATAATTTTTTTTATAAACTTACATAAATTATAGCAATAAGTTAAAGGTATACTTATTACGATCGATGTATGTGTAACTTCGATAAATTCGAGAGAGAAACAAATAGCACTTGATTCCTCTTGTCAAAGTTCATACTTTTTGTTTGGTGTGTACATGCTCCACAAATCAAGAACTCAATCGCTGTCGCCACTGCCCCTAAAAGCTCTCATCACGTGATTTAGACCAGAGTTGAGTCTGCCAGAGGCGGTGTTATTACTCAGAAGACCAAACACTACGTGCCACGGGTTCAAGCCAGATTAAAACACACGATTAGTCGTGGGCGAAGGGAGAGAGAGACCAGCTCGGCGGTCGCTGTCGTCAAGCTAAACAGATTAAAAGCTTGGATTGGCCTGTTGTTAAGACTTAGAGCACAAAATAGAGACAAGTCTGATTAGCATATTTACACTAATGAGGTAGAGATCAACAGTTATAAAATACTCAAATCAAACTTAAAATTGTTAAAATAATCATATTAGTTTAAATTAGTTGGGAAATGACACCTAGACACGGGACCGAGGCCTGGACCTTTGGTTTAGCGCACCAATGCTCTACCACTGAGCTATCCAGGATTCGTTCCGTGCTCAGGGTCACTCCTCGGTCCTAGTTTAAGGATGAGTCTGTGATGGACGTGTGGGAATCGTCAGCTACATATGAGCAAACAAATGTTTCATGCTCTATCAAATACTACATTCTACTGCCACTCTGGAGGGTTTTTATGCTGACAAGTATACAATGCAAGATTGTAATTAAAGAGAAATATTGATGATATACAAAATAAAATAAAACAAATAATAGTATTTAGAGATGAACATTTTTCGGTAAAATGTTCAGATCAATGAATTCCAGGAGATGTATGTGTATTCCAGGAGAAGATGTATGGGAGAAGGAGATGTATCTGTATTACAGGAGGGGAGATGTATATATTTTCCAGGAGAAGAAGTATCCGTATTCCAGGAGGGGAAATATCCGTATTCCAGGAGGAGATGTATCTGTATTCCAGGAGGAGATGTATCTGTATTCCAAGAGATATATATATATATATATATATGTATTCCAGGAGAAGGAGATATATCTGTTAAGGCTTAGATTATAAATTTATAATATACAAGTAAATTAGCTGTTCTACAGTAGACAATATTTGTGCCACATTCAACAAGCCCGAGGTGTGGTAGGTACTGTATATTAGTTTGAGAAGAGAACTTAATCACTTTTATTGCTTTGTCGAAACTTATTCGAGTATATTTCTGCTGTTAACGCCATTTGGAGAAATTAAGTTTAGAATTTAAAACTTGGACTATCCTGACAGCATTCTTTCTTTTAAAATAACTGGAATTATTATTATTTTTTTTTTGTAAATTTTCCAAAAAATTAAATTATATAAAACTAAAATGTATTCATCTCACCTATCAAATTGCGAGTGTGACTGATTGACACAATCCTTGGATCGGTTTTCTATATTTTAGATATTGATACTAGATAGACGAAACAGTTTAGTTATTTGTGTCTGCATGGGCGTGTTATTGCCATGACAAATAAATTGTGTATTACTTGTTGATTTGACGGACGAGGGCCCGGGGTTCAATCCTCGGTCCCGGCACAGATTTATCTGATTGCCAAACCCTTCCTTCACCTCTGACAATACGTGTATTAATCACAACTTGGGAATGTGTGGAATGCCGGGCCTCCACCGTGGTTCGGATCCCACGTTAAACTGTAGCTCCTCCATTTCATCTCACAGTCACCCTACCATTACACATTAGCGTAAGTGCGTATAATCCGAACGGGTAGTAAGACGCGGTGCTAACAATAATAATAATGGACGAGCTTAAAAATATGTGTTTGTAACACAAAACCAAACTGTGAGCATACACGCTAATAAATTGGCATTAGCATTATTATGTAATGTACTTACGAATAATAAATAGCCAAACCATAACTATTTTATAAAATAACTTGTTCAATCAATGCAATAAGTCACGTGGTTTGTTAACTAACTGGGACACACATGAAACACAAATATCGATACATCGGATAATTTGTCTTAAATACATTATTTTTACAGGGGTTTCAATATTAGTTCATATATTTAAAAATGTTATCTACCGAATATATATATATATATATATATATATATATATATATATATATATATATTTATTTATATAGGTAGAGAGAGAGAGATAGAGAGAGAGAAAGAGAAATAATTGTTAGAATAAACCCTATAAAGAATTTAGTGAATTTATATAAGACCGCTTGAATCTCGAAAATACGTTATAGCAATAGTAACCAAGCGATAATGTTTGAAGCAAGTGAAGCAATCAAAGCCAGTTTAAAGCAACAAGGCCGAGGAAAGCGGGCAATAAATCGGCATAGACAAGAGACTGTGGAACATGATGACTGTCCCGGAAGTCTCCGGAGAAGGGGTCCAGTTAAAGTGCGTTTCTGTGCCTGAGAGCCTAACCGCTATAAAAGCTATACCTGAACCTCCGGGGGGCAATGGACAGCCCCCTCCTCCTCAAACCCTTTCTTCTCCCACTTTAACAAGTCGATACTATAGTCAGATCACCATTATGAGAAACTTTAATAAGAAATGAAACATAAATGACCGCCTCCGTGGTCCAGTGGTCAGAGCTCCTGTCTACAGATCCAGAGGTCCCGGGTTCGTTCCCCTGTGCCTCAAGAATTTTATCTGCGAAGCAGTTGGTCTGTAAGGGGGTCAAACTCCGGCTCGTGAGGACGAATGAGGAGCTACTTGGATAAATAAGTAGCAGCTACGGTTTAGAAAACTGAGATTCGTTTTGCGGACCACATGACACCCTCTATCCGCAAATCTCGGCACTACAATCACTAATATCGGCGGCCGCTCGGTCGGTATAGCTCAAATGCGGGCTTATGCCATGGAGATTTTTAAAACAAAGTCCACATTCAGTAGGAGTGTAGGTAACTGACAGCTAGCAGAAGTTGGTTTAAAGTCACCAATGTAACCTATGTGGAAATAATTATTATTTAATTAGTAATACTATACTATCAATCAGAAGTGTTAATAAACGCTTATAATAATACTTCACTAAGTATTACTACGAGTAATTATATAATTTGCTTTTTCATAGCTTATGCCGGGATCACGATCAACTTAATGTTAACTTAAAGTTAACTTGACGTAACTTAACGTAAAGGACCTCCTCGTGTGTTTAAATGGAAGCGATCACGATGCAGTTAACTTAACGTAAGAGATGTCCTGGGAGGTCTTTTACTTTAAGTGAACGTTACTTGAAGGGTATCACGTGTTCTAGCCAGCCAATCGTTATGCGAGTGACGTCAACAGGGCTATTTATTAATTCATCTGTTGTTAGTATGACCCATGTTTACTCTTTAGCATAAGTTCTAGCGAGCAGACATTGAAATAAAATAATTAAACTAAAATAGGAAAGCTAAATTTATCTAAAAAGTGTTTAATGGATATTTATTATATCGATTGAAAACTGTAAACATTTACAGGTCATAATCGAGAATGAAGATGTTTGGCTCGAGTTGTTACTTTAAGTTATGTGAATCGTGATCACACATACGTTGAGTTAACTTTAAGTGAACGTTACGTTAAGTTGATCGTGATCCAGGCATTAATGAAATAATCAAAAATTTATAAAAACTACTATGCTTTTGGTTTCGCGGTTGTGGCAATAGTGCATAAAATAGTACATTAAAAAGTATTATATTTAAACTTGTATCTTTCAGCAATTCAACAAAATAAATATTTTTTTAATAGCTTAGCCATATAAAAGGTTAATTTCAAAAGATAACGTTTTTTATTTTGTAAACACATGCCCACTAACACAACCGAAAACGGCTTGTATGACGTCATCAACAACCCATTTTTCGTATGGTATGGTCTGGTTCGTCATCTGAGAAAGCAGCCATTTAGAAACTCTCGTTTGTAAAGCATGTCTAAGTGAGCCACAGACAGCACATTCACAAAAAAGAAACTTTAAAACGGAAATTTTCATAAGTTCATATCTCGATGGTATAAAAACGCTTAAAAGAAATAGATGATTAAATGGTTTACTGTGAAGGTTTTGACTGCTTTGACAGATGTTCAACATATGCTCTTCAGATCATATGGTTTGGCGAATGAATACTTAGGAGTCACGCTAGTGACTTTTTCTAGCAGTCACTTACCTACACTCTTAGATGGGGTATAACGTGGCTCAGTGGTCGCATGGTTAATGCGTCACTTCCGTGACAGATTTTTTTGATAGTAACGAGGGAGATCGGAGCTCAAATATAAATCAGATGTATTTTTTTTAAATTAAATAGCTTCCTCAATACCCATTCACGCAAATTAAGGTACATTTCATCTAAATATTAAACTAATTCCTCATCCATATTCCAATAGTGTGGTTAATATATGCGTAAAGCCCAAACGGGTTCTAAGACGCAGTAAGAAATAAAAAATGGCAAAACACATCGACACCATTTGCCAAAAGAGACAAATGCAGACGTCACGAATTAACTTACAAATCAAAGTTTATGTATTTTTTTTTTCAATTTGCCCAATAAGGTTCTTTCAATGCCAGTCCATCCATAGCTTACTTCCTCTGTAAACATGGTTTATTTGATCAAGACCTGAATAAACAAGATCAAGAGCTTGTTCCTACTGTGGCTTCTGCAGCAAAGATGGGGAAGGAACATTTGTTTGTAGGGCAGTGCTGCCATAAGCGAGACAAACTGTTTTAAAATGAAAAATTAACATCCTATATCGATTATATTATATTTTCAGAGTATTTTCACTTTTACATTCTTATTCCACTATCACCTCTCCATTTTAATATCATTAGTTTAAATCTACAGTTCCGGGAATAGTATATATATATATAATTTTGTAAGAGCTCACCTCTTCAACTAGAGTATGTGCAAGTGTACTGAACCAATTCGAATTTTGATTGGGGTTCTTTAACTTGACGTCGTTTTAAGGATGTCATAAATCCCTTGCTGTAAATTTTACTACAAGAGTAAATATTATCAAAAATGTATCAACGGTTAGCCCTGGATCCCAGCTAGGACTGGGAATGTTTGTAAGGACATTTCTTAAATATTAACTGTATTATAAAGATTTTTATTTCTCAATAATTTTCTACAAGATTTTTTTTCAACAGAAGACCAAATCAATAGGTGAGATGTTTCTATTTTTACCTGAGATGTATCCCTGTCCATTTCAAGCCATCCAAGAACATCTATTAGACTGAAATATTACACAAAAGCTTTACTACCATCATCAAAGCTATTTTTCTGCATAATGATACTAACAAGTCTATTTTTCTAATTATTTTACCTTTGTCAACTTCATTGTTATTATTTCAGACATTGTTAAGCTCGTAATATTTTATTCTTGTTTATTCTTATTGTTAAATTCATAATATTTTATTCTTAGAGTCTCAATGGTATAATTTTTTTCAATCTTAATTATTTAATTTAAAAGACTAGGAGCATCATACATTTTGGTTTACTTGAAAACCAAATTTATTTTTATTTATTTGCATTTGATATATTTATTTATAAGTTTCTCATAACATTGATAAGTGAACATCGTTCCCAGATTATAATATAATATACAAAATTTTGAAATATATTTTTATATGTTTCCATTTCAAGTGTATTAATGTTATCGGAGCTGGACAGGCAGGTGATGTTATTTGACGTAAGATTACATGAATTATTCAACAAATTATATAAAATATAATTTTATTTATTTAATGTTTATCCTCATACATTTACCGCATTAATATTGAAATTCTTATTTATGTGTAATATATGTGTTTCCATTTAAGTATAGTTGCTGTCCAGTTACCGGTGTAAGTCATAATGTTTCAGGTTGCTATGACAGCCAGGTAAGCTCAGTGAGGTTGTGACACACAACATACAAATAAATACCCCGTAGTCTTGAGATTGTAAGAGTTTCGTGCACCTGAGCGTTAAGTTTGTTATAACCCCCACTTTATTTTCATAAGTCGAGCTAATATTACATTATATTTATTTAAGAAGCTGTGTGAGTTTTTTTTAATAGGGAGATTTCACAGTATGTTGACCTTACCTCACATTATTCATGACCAGTAAACTTCCCTCATGACATTCATGACTTTATACACATCAAGAAATGAATAATGTTGCCTCAAAATACTTGTGGAAAAGTGCCAAGTGATATGACTTTATAAAGACATTCACAATAAGCGAGTCAGACCAAGTTAAATATATTAACTGTGCTGTCTGATGTGTTTCTATTTGTCACACAAAGATAATTTTTTTAAAGTTAAAAAAAAAGAAGGGGTATAGAAAAATTTCAAATAATAGTGTTTTTGTTTTTTCTTTAAGATTTAGAGATCATAAACGAAAAATTAATATTAAATATACCAGAATTTGCTTGGGGGGAGAAAGGCAAGCCATTTACAGTAGCCTATGTCAGCTTCCATTCTAACCCCAATCTCCAAGGCTGATAATAGTGTCAACAAAATAGCAGTGGTGCAAAACGTTAAAAAATAAAACCGCTTGCTAGTTTGATATACTTTATAAACTGGGTATTTCCCTCACCGGTAGACACACGGACAAATTCGGGTACACTTCCTCTAAATTCTAACTTACTCGACCTTACCAAATTCAAGTACCCTTCGTTTACCCTGCAAGGAAGCAAGATTACCTTGCATTACTCCAATATGGAATAGCTTATAAGATAGGGCCATAGCAGTCTTACCTTGAAAGATTGCACTAACTTTAAGTGCAAACGGAGTGTACATATATTCCAGACACAGAATACGGGTGAAACTATAAAGGTAAAATACATAGACCTATAAAAAATAAATAGTAATAATTTGTAAAAATGTTTAGTATGTCACCATGTGCTTTGTCATTATCATCATTATCATTATTATTATTATTATCATCATTATTATGTGCTACGTTTTTCGACAGGTTCGTCGCACTGTCCAAATTGAGCCATCCAGCATATTCTATCCTCAGCTTATTTTATTCACATCCTGAAACTTCTTCATCTTTCTTTGCTTGAGGTTAGTCATCGTCACCTCATTGATCCCCTTCTACCTTCCTCCTTGCCTTCAAGGACACCATTCAGTAAGTCATTTATTCTTATGTGACCCGTAGAGTTGACTTTTCTTCGAATAATCATTTGCATAATGGTTCTATTTTTATAGACTTTGTATCGAGCGATTTTTAAAAAAGAAACAAAAAGCATACTTCTATGTAAGCTGATCAGCATGTATAACAAACTCTTAATCAGCTTTGGGTTGAAAATATCAATATTATAGCATGAACAGAGAACATGTTTGTCCACTCTTCTAATCTGCGGCGTAGACCCCAAAGAGCGCGAAGTAGATCTCATCCAAAGCCTTGGACAAACACCCCCCTCCCCCGCCCCGTCTTGGGTTTACGGACAAGCACTACAACAATATTTTGAGAGCCTGCAGAAGGATGTATCCTAACCGCGCAGCTGGCGGGAAACATAACAATGTCCACTTGTCACCTAGCGGCGGTCCCTGCAACACTGCGCGGTACACTCCAATTTTAACAATAAGGGTCTTTTAGAAAATACAACTCACTAGTTTGCGTTTAAGAGTGATACAAATTTTACTTTATTATTAGTGTTATTTTATGAGTAATTGACAATATCTATCAAAAGTGTCCGCTGAAGATAGCATGACCTGACGTATGAATATATGAGAGTAAGCCTAGTAAATTTCTGTCAAGGTTCTTATTATGAATATTATTATTATTATTACCACCGCGTCTTACTACCCGTTCGGGCTATACGCACTTACGCTAATGTGCAATGGTAGGGTGATTGTGAGATGAAATGGAGGACCTACAGTTTAACGTGGAATCCGAACCCCGGTAGAGGCCTGGCATTCCTCACATTCACAAGTTGTGATTAATACACGTCTTGTCAGAGGTGAAGGAAGGGTTTGGTAATCAGATAAATATGTGCTAGGACCGAGGATTGAACCCCGGACCCTCAGCACAGAAGTCTGACACCTTACCCCTGGACCACCAGGTCACCTACTACTATGAATATTGAGCTCTAACAAGGTTAGTCACGCAGCGCAAGGGATTAGGTTCGTATGGACGGGATTGCCGATTACGAACAAGACCTAGGTTTGAATCCCGGCCGAGTGTACTGAGAGGTGAACTAAAGTATAGCTCTGGGC
>CABFWB010003508.1:57573-67604 GCA_902151455.1 Timema bartmani | reverse complement strand
TAAACCCGATATCCCCATCATTAACGACCCAGTCCATTGCGAGAGTGTCGCCTATTCGAGTACCGAAACGGTTCAAATTACTTTTGAATGTCTGGAGTGCTAAAAAAAAGAGCAGTATTTTAATAAAAGCTAAGAGGTACAAAAATTTGTTAAATGAATCCAACCATGGGCGTAGAAAGGAGGGGGAAGGATTGTTCCACAAACTCCCCCTCCACTTTAAATTGTTGGACCCCTAAAAGTTGGGGGTGTCTACAATGACATTGGCCAAATACTAGCTAAGTAATATTTTAATATTCACTAAAATATGGATACTTTAAAACTTTATATACTAACACAAGCCCTGCTAACAATTCTAATAAATGATAGTTTTTAATACATCTAAATGGTGTCGGAAAACCAAGGGCGTTTATGGAAATTGAACGAGTTTTAGAGGATCTGAGGAAAGGAGGCAAATATTGTAAACGCAACTTCTAGCTAGCTATGAAAAATTGAAATCGTTCTCAGGCTGAAAAAGCATTATAGCCCAATCAACATAAGCTCAAATTTCGCTCGTACTCAAATTAAATCCGATATTTTTGATTATGTTTTACACTTGTTTGTCTAGCTAGGAAAGGTAATATCAAAAGTCCTGATAAATAAGAAGTGATCTAGAGTCAGAAACTCGAAAAAACAGGGAAAAAAAGAGTTTTTTTTTTTTAGTTTCTGACTCTAGATCCCTTCCTATTCATCAGGACTTTTGATATTACCTTCCCTGAACACCAGTGAACAAGTTTAAAACATAATCAAAAACATCGGATTTAATTTGAGTACATACTATACCTTGACTGGACTATTAGTGGTCGAACAAGGTTGTGGAAAGTTGCATTGAAATGTGTTGGTGTGTGTCGTTTGGTGAAAGTAAAATCAGTAGCAGAATAGTAATGGCACAACACTTGTAAAATATTAGTGTTAGAGTTATATTAAAATTATGTAAAACTCAATAAAATGTCGATATAAACTTGACATACGGCTAATAAAATAACAGCAAAAAAATTTTATCTCCTATACACCAGAAAAGGTGTGAATTTTTTTATTTATTTTTTACTATCAATGTTAATGCTGCGTAGCTACTAGAGAGATTAAATTAGTTTGTGTGTCAGTTTAAGACTATATTATTATAGTAAATAAATTTATCAAACTTTTATAGGCCTACTCTTAGAACAGCTATTTTTTTAGAGTAATTTTCCTTAAGATTTCCCCTGGAGCGTATGTTTCCAGCTCATGCATGATCAAATTCATGGACTTGATTGGTTAAGTTGCTAGGATTTAGATGACGTGCACTTCGCTTACCCTGAAATTTAGCAATCTTACCTTGACAGATTACACTATGAGCATATCTTATAAGCTATACCATAGTGAAATAATACAAGGTATGCTTGCTACCTTACAGGATAAACGAGGGTTACAGTTTGGTAAACTTAAAGTAGTATAGAGCGTACCAAATCTGGTAATTTAAAGATATATGGTTACATGCCTGGAAAGATAAGGTCAATTACCTACTAGCCCTCGTATGATCATCGTACGCTATATATTGTGTGGCAAAATTATTTAGCAACAAATACTTTTTTTTTGTCACAGCGTCTCACCAACCGTTCAGGTTATACGCGTATGAACTAATTACGCTAATGGGATAGGCTAGGAAGGTTGAATTCAGAAGAAATATACGCACATTTGTGCGGAGGGAGGGTGGAAAACTGACTAGGGAATATCCACGTAGCAGGAAGATTCAAACGTTGTTATAAAATGTTGTAAACGTGATATTTAATCAAATGCAAAATAAATTTTTCCGAAATTAGGTAATCACATAAGATATTTTGTTGATATAACGTTGTGCAAGCGGGTTTTAAAATAATTGGTAGGGGTTATTAATTTTATTATTATAATATTATTATTATCACCGCGTCTTACTACCCGTTCGGGCTATACGCACTTACGCTCATTGTGTAATGGTAGGGTGATTGTGACATGAAATGGAGGACCTACAGTTTAACGTGGGATCCGAACCACGGTGGAGGCCTGGCTTTCCACACATTCGCAAGCTGTGATTAATTCACGTCTTGTCAGAGATGAAGGAAGGGTTTGGTAATCAGATAAATCTGTGCCAAGACCAAGGATTGAACCCCGGACACCATGCACAGAAGTCTGACACCTTACCCCTAGACCGCCAGGTCGCCAATTTAATTATTAATAAATCGACACGCAATAGGCATAGAAGCAGGATGAGAAAATCACAGATAAAATCACAAGCTGTCTTATTTCAATTAAAAAATGTAATTTTAAAAGCTTGGAAAAGCGTATCCATACTGTTCCTATGTCTAAGCTTAAAACCACAGTGTGTTTTATTAAATAACGTCAATTACTTGCATAATAATAAATTAGATAGTCCAGTCCATCAATTGAGAATGAAACTGTCATTTGACTTGATTATAAATTAATTTATGATAGTAAATTGCTCTAATGACCACCCATACACACACACTTTCTCAAACATACTCACACACGTGCATTCTCTCGAACCCAAACACACATACACACATATCTAGCTCATCTACGGTAGGAGAAGTGGTAAGTGATAGCTATCAGGAGGTTCTTTATTGCAAACATTGACTTAAATATTATTATAATCGCTTGAAAACACTTTTTATTGATAATATAGTTTTACTAAGCAAATAATAATTATTTTCAAATAGGTTGACATTTAGTCATTTCCAGCCAATGTTTGCAATAAAGAACTTTCTGCTCCCTGTCACTTACCTACACTCCCACTGTAGATGAGCTATAGACATCGACATATTACTTCAACTTTCTAGTGGATATCCCCCACCCCATTCCCCAGAGAAAAATTCGTTTTCTAGGTCCTTGAATCCAGTAAGAAGAGTTGTAGTTATCATACCGCTCTTTAAATACAAGATTTAACGATCTAGCTTTCCACCTTTGACACTTGTAATTCGCATCTGTTCATATGAACACACACTTTAACGACTTTTTAGGGGGGACTTTTATGATTGCGCTGTGAATCTAAGGATGAGATTAATTGTGATGCACTGCGCTGTAAAATGTTTTACTGCGAATATGCCACAGTTTAATTCGGGTGATTGTATCTAAAGTGATGTGATATTTGCCACACTGTAATATCTGTTATTTAAAGCCCCTGAAAGATCAGCTGTAAATTCGAATAGTTAATTTATTTTTCAGATAAGAATATACTAGAAGAATAAACAAAACCTGTCAAAACTAAAAAAAAAAAAAGTTCCAAACTAAATGCTAAATAAATTATCTTCAACTTAAATCAGTATGTGAAACTAATGCCATTGTAATTTTAACGGCTTTTTCAACTAAAATCATTAATTTATACTTTGAGGTGGTTGTTATCTTATTTTAAAAAGGTAAATACATTTTAAATGATCTGGATTTTTTTTTAGTTCGCCGTCCAGGCTATACGAATTTAATTAAAGTAATTGGGTGGGAATGAATAGTGTATGAGTTGAAGGAAATGTACCAGCATTTTGGTCAAAGGATAGTGAGAAACCATTTAGGTAAAAAGCTCAGTACACCTGACTTCCCCTGGACTAACAAAACAGATTAGATGAGCTTGACATTTAGTCCGCATGCACACCGGTAAGGGTAGAAAAAAATTGTTTCGTACTAAATCTTTTTTTATAAATAAAGTCAAGCATTTTTATTATTTCAATGCCTTAAAGCACGCAGTTGTTATTTTGTTAAACCTTATTTATTTAAAAAATTGTTTAGTTGAAATAAAAGTATAATCATCTGGAACTACCAAAAATAACATAACTTATATAATAACAACAACAAACTTATCATATAAACAAATGTTACAACAGGTAGATGAATCTTATACATAAAATTAATATTTAATAACAATAGATAAAATTGCATTATTTTGTTAGTAATTTTTTATTAAATAATTTATTTTAAAAAATGTTTACAATAAATATTAGATATTTTACTTTATATAAGTTAGAAGGAATGAAAAAGAAACTTATGTCTGGTGCACCCGGCGGGGATTCGAACACCAGACTTACAGACAATGAGAACGAAGTTCAATTCAAGCCTAACGCTTTAACCCCCTCGGCTGACGTTGCGGGTCTGATAGCTTTTCTATACTAAACAATTTTACAAACTATATTTCAAATAATATAAGTAGAAACATGGGTTATTAAGAACCGTAAGAAAAACTTCATTTTTGGGAGTTAAGTTCATTCGACAGTTAATTTTACTCCAAAATTTTAACAAGTATATAATAAACTAAATTATGTTTCAAATCCTTATAGTTCTAGAGTTATTTGGGGTAAAACTCATTAATTTATGCTTTTGGCTTACCATTGTTAAAGTAAAGTAATTTATGTATGGGGCTGAAATTTAGTTACTAAACATTCAGATGAGGCGTACACAACAAAACATTATTATTATTAATATTATTATTATTATTATTTTTATGAAATGCACACCAACACAAAAACCGACATTAACGTCAGAAACAAGAAATACAATACTGTCATAAAGTCCTTCTCAAGCAGTAGTTTGTATACATAAAAACTTTAAAACTAATGTGTTCAATGAGATTCTGGAAACAAAATACAGAGATGCTGAATCAAGGAAAGAAGAATGGAACAGGAAAAAATAAATAATGGAATCAGAGGTGGGAATATAAAAAGACACAATCTCTCACGTAGTGAAGTAAACTATTTAGTAAGGCCCTAGCTTTCGAGACCAATCCCAGGCTTAAAATATAATTATTTCCATCATTAATATCAATAACTTTTATATTATTACTATTATCACCGCGTTTTACTACCCGTTCGAGTTAGACGCACTTACGCTAATGTGTAATGTAGGGTGATTGTAAGATGAAATGGAGGACCTACAGCTTAAAATGGAATCCGAACCACGGTGGAGGCCTGGCATTCTACATATTCACAAGTTGTGATTAATACACATCTTGTCAGAGGTGAAGGAAGGGTTTGGCAATTAGATAAATCTGTGCCGGGACCGAGGATTGAACCCCGGACCCCAGCAGAGAATTCCGACACCTTACCTCTAGACCACCAGGTCACCAATAATAACTTTTATAGAAAGAGAAAAAAAATTATGTATCAGCAGGACCATGAATTAACACTTGGTTTGGAGGAAATTTCGACAATCGTCCGATGAGGCCCGCGAGGTGCTTAAACCAGGTCCAGTAGCAGGAGCAAAGAACGGGGTCCTCCTTTTTATGTACTTCTCGGCTTCAGTGGCGACAGAGCTTTATTTGTCTGGGGGGAGGGGGAATTAGCAAACAAAATAACTTTAAAGGGCTTTGACCCCCCCAAGATTAAGCGTGTCTTGGAAGCCATACCTCGGCAAAAGTTTGAAAATTGGACACCCTTACAAGATATTTGGAGTGGCCCTCATCCACAGAAAGGAATATTGTATTTATGTTTATGCACTAGTCTTTTTTTTAATAAGACTTCTTTATAAGCTATTTGGAGTGGCCTTCCTCCATAAGCCTTGTGAAATTTTGATACCTCTAGGAGCTATTTTGAGTGATCCTCTCCAAGAAAATTTTTGAAAATTTAGATTTATCTAGATACTATTTGGAGCGGTCCTGCTCCAGATTTTTTAAATTTAATGGCCCTAGAAGTGGTCTTCCCCAAGCAAATTTTTGAAAATTGGATGCCTCTAGAAGCTATTTGAAGTGGTATTTGCTTGGAATTTTTTTGAAAATTGGATGCCTATATAAGATATTTGGAATGGTCCTTGAATGAAAACTTTTTGATAGTTAGATGTATCCAGAAGATATCTATAGTGGGCCTCTTATAGCAAGTTTTGTAAAAATTATTATAAAGTTATTTGGAATAAGATATAAGGCCATTTTCAGCTTAATATTCAATCAATCAAAGGGGAGTGAGCTAAACATAGAGATAGGCGAGTTCATTCAAGGAGAGGGGGCGAGTTTATTCCATTTGAGAGTGGGGTGGACAAATTCTTTAAATGGGGAGAAATGCTCCCCACAACCACCCCCTTCCTTTACGCAACCACTGTTAGAGTCATATTTATACCCCTTTTTTTTTAACTTTCTTTCATCACTTTTACAAAACAAAAGCAATGTACGCAAATTAATAAGTAATTGAACACACAAATGTTAGTAGCACATTATACAGTACCTATTTAAAACTAACTGGACTTAATCCATCAATAAACTTTCTTCACGTGACAAATTTAATTTCAGTACAAAAATAATAGACTTCGTGAAACTTCCGTACACTTCAAAACGGACAAGACTGTACCAAATCAATCATTGTGACAAAAGCCAGTAACTTACCCCGTAGGCGATCCCAGGTAGTTGGCTGGGCGAGAATTTATATTTAGTATAGATAGGTATTTTATTGCTTGTTTTGTTTTAAATTTAATTTACTTACTTACATACTTACTATATGACATTAGGAACTAGAATGTTCACTACCACACAAAAGTACGCCGCCTATCTCTATCTTGAGCTAATTCTATCCAGTCTATCTCATTACACCCTATCTCTCTCTCAGTTCTATCCAAATATTATCCTCCCAACTGCGACTGGATTTTCCCAGTGGTCTTTTCCCATTGGGTTTGCCAATCAACACCTTGAACGCGGTTCTAGATACTCTCATTCGCCCTTCATGACCTGCCGTAACCTGCGATATTTTACTACCCTAACAAAGTCTGGTGAAGAGTACTTGGTATGCAGCTTATCATTATGTATCCTCCTCCACTCCAACTATCTTCATTCATTTTTGGACCCAAAATCTTCTTAATAACCTTGTTTTCAAATATCCTACATTTCTTTTCGTCATTTAAGGTAAGAGGCCATATTTCGTTATTTTTATTAATATTATTGGTTTAAATCTTAAGTTCCATTAATAAAACATTTATATAAACTTTAAAACTTATTTTAAAGCTACACTACCGCCAAATTTAGTGACGAGATGTCTTTGGACTTTGAGGAATACAAACCTCTTTGGATCTAGACAACGATTACACGGATCGTAGTTTTGTTTGACGTTTTGTTTTGTAATAATGCAAGAAATGCCATTGCGTTGTTTGAATATAAAATTTCAACAATAAAAGGTAAGTAATTACTTTGTTACCACTATCTAAATTGAAACAAATTTTGTGCTCGACACACGTATGTTACTTTAATTTCTTTATTATTAATTGGAGTACAGTTAACTAATTATTGTATTTTAAGCCATAGCGATAATATGCCACCATTCAAATTAATTGAAGTGACGATCATGATTTAATAGTTGCGCCTACTATTGAGTGGTGGCAAATAAAATGCGCAACTTTGCTCTCAAATTGCACCTGCTTCTTTTAGTGAATAGGGATTTGAGCACATCTTTCAAACTTGCACCAGCGCAACTATTTGCTCCCGTTAGTGAATCCAGGCCCAGAATTATTGTTTTGTATATTCAGATTTTTACCTTTCTAGACAGCTGGCGAGACGCCAACAACTTACTGACCGAGTAGTAGCAAGCATTTTCCGAATGTATTGTTTTCCTAATTTCCAATCTAATATTTATCTCATTTACCACAATTATTTTTAACTTGTGAATCTTTATCTCGGGCCTGGACTTGCGTTCAATAATGTTTTCCAGTTTTCTAATACCCTTCAACAGCCTATGTTTTCTTAGCAGTTAGTAACCTTAAGATTGTAGTAGAGTAGTTTTATCAACAATGATCACCTTGCTGTGTTCGAGGAGTTTAATTAAAACCGCTCACAAAAGCTGTCAACTGTAGAATTGACTTTTATTTTATGAGAATGACCGCCCATTCTCATATGCATAAAAACTCACACAAGGCTAGCCTCACCTCACTTATTTTAACCAAATCTTGAAGTTACTTTTTTTTCTACTATATTTTTTTTTACTTACGCTCATTTCTTTATTTTATTAGTACTATTCTAAACGTCATACTCCCCATGATACCTCAGAGAGGCGTTTAAGTATATTCAAAGAATGAAAAATAAAAAATAACAACGATAGCATTCTTCACTATGAAGGACCACAATAGATATAATACTGGGATTCCATGAAAATCAGGAATTTTTTGTTCCTTTTAACTTTATTATTTTTAATAAACAAGTATCACAATAATTTTCAACGTAAAGGAACACCTTAAGATGAGTTTTGATCTACAATGGCATAAGATAACTTACAAGATGACAGCACCGTTACTTTCCGATGCCTAAACTCAGTGTGTGGCCTACTGAGCTAATGGTCCCGGGTTTGATTCCTATCAAGGCCAAAAATGTATAATTGATGAAGTGTGGATTTCCCCATTCACAGTGATGAATTGACATCAGGAGGCTGGATGTTGTGTCTGTTCTAGATTTAAGTTAGTTAATAAGTCGTGTGTTGATATAATCAGTCGGTTCAGAATGTTCACGTTAAATACATCGAATTATTAAATCTTTTTTAGTAACGCGTCCTAATATCTGTTCGGCTTATACGCGTATGCACTAATTAGGCTAATGTGTTAGGGATTATGAAAATGAATTTAGAGATAGTAAATCAGCGTATGTTAGGGAAAGAGGAAAGCCATTTAGGAAAATCCACCTTCAGTACACCTGACCGGGATTAGAACCTCGATCTCCGCATCACCTGCAGTCCAGTTAATTGGAACCTTGGACTATTTCACCAACAAAGCGGGTCTTACTTTACTCAAGATAATGATTTTAAACACTTGTATTGTATTTTACTGACGTGCGTTGCCATGTTTTAAAATGTGTCAAAGATTGATTTTTTAATATAATTAAAAAGGAAAATACCTCATCTGCTGAAACGAATCGTCAAGATAAATTACACTGCGATGTAGTCTAGTTTAAAAATGAGTTATTAGATGTCAATGTATCGCAGTAAAATGAGTGAAATAAAAAACTTAATAAAAACAAAAGAATCTTCCGTTTTAACATAGACGTCATTGTCCAAGCCGCACAGCAGTTAAGAAGTATGAAATAAAACCGAGAAGAAGAAATATCACGCCGCGTAGGACGTAAACAATACGACACAGCACATATTTTACGGTTTATTTAGTGTGTCATAACTAAAGTTTTATTAATATCGAGAGACACCCAATATCTTTTTTGTTTATAATTTACATCGCAATAAAAGAAACCTGCCAGGAATTCGGGAGCTATCGTTTCGCGTTGGTTTATTATTACCATTATTTCTCACAAGGTCACCTTCTCTTGAAAGTAATTCCGGGGATATTCAAATATGATAAAGATATTACATTAACTATTACGTACACTCCGTTTACCCTGATTTGTTGCAGTATTACCTCGACATATTACACCATGGAGCTATCTTATAAGCCACGCCAATAGTCTTGTACGGCGTTTCGGTACACCCCCGAGGTTATCAATTAACCTACTTTCCACATCCGGTTAATTTACCGTTATTCCCCCACCTGCACCCCCTCCCCCGAGACCATGCCCCCCGACAGAGGCCACCACAGTGGCTCATGGGTTTAGCCCATTTGATTTTAATGTGTGCCCATTAGTTTGTAATGGGTGCCCCAAGGGTTTTGGGTAGGGGAGCGTGCAGTCTTGGGCACTCCTCCCATAAAATGTAGGCATCGCTACTGAGAGCGAGGAACGTGCAGGAGCATCCTCTCTCTCGACGGTCGTTTAGCGTGGTGTGTGAACATTGGTTCCCTGTTGCAACCCTCCTCCTCCTCCTCCTTCTCACATCTATGTGGTAATGGGTTTTCCCATGCGATTTCACCGCAACCCTGGCGCCCGTTTGGCGGCTCGACAAGACAAGTCGAGACAGGAATAGATTGTGAGAGGTCATGCTTGGCGGTTCGGGGATGTGTATTGTGATGTCCACATCCAGTTGATTTACCGTTATTCCCCTTCCCTCATCCCCCTCCTCCTCCTTCTCCCCCCCCAAGACTATGCCCCTGGAGCCGGGGGTGGAGGGCCACCACAGTATCCTAGGGCTGATGGG
>CABFWB010003508.1:36373-55993 GCA_902151455.1 Timema bartmani | reverse complement strand
TACAGTAAAACCTTGGATTGCGAGCATAATTCGTTTCGTAAACGTGTTCGTAATACAAAGCATTCGTATATCAAAGTGAATTTCCCCCATAAGAAATAATGGAAACTAAGATGATTCGTCCCACAACCCAAAAACATTTAATCTAAAAATGATTAATACCTTTTTATTTTCGTTATTTAAATGTAACTGTACTGTAATCAAATTTATTTATTAAATTTAATGGTGGCTTGTGTGAGGTAGACGAGAGAGATAGGAGGAGGAGGTGGGTTATTGTTTAGGACGACTTTCACTGTCACTAACGGAATCACCGCTATATGTTGAATCACTGGAATATTTTTCTTTTTGTGCGACTTTAACAAAGAACCTATCCAATGACACTGCTCGGCAGACAAAGCGTAACCATAGTACTACTCGTATTGCAAGATATCGCTCGTTTATCAAGTTAAAATTTATTGAAAATTTTTGCTCGTCTTACAAAACACTCGCAAACCAAGTTACTCGCAATCCAAGGTTTTACTGTATAGTATTTGCGAGCGGTCCTACGCAAAGCTCTCCAATCTTATTCGACACAAACATCATTGTCATCAAACGACTTACAATCCTGCTCGCCAGGATGACTGTAAGGACGCGGAGTTATTGTGCAGTGCATTAGACCAGATCAAGAAAGAGGAATACAATCGTTACAAGTGCTTAAACGAACTTGAGAAAAACAAAAGTTATAACGTTGTGCTATCAGAAGAGGCCAGCAATGAACCGAACGTTATTGTGCTTGATGGTGTGGGAAGAGTAAGAATGCCAGGTAAAAACTTTGGAGAGATTGTCAATAGGCGTTCTAGCGCCTCCCAGCGTGTCTTGAACTATTTTGGAGGTGACTCTTACTCATTTTCTAGATGGTAGAAGAGATGATATCCTCTCCTAATGTTTTTATTAGGTAAAAGAGGGATTATATGTTTTCTTGCTATCACAATTTGTTGCACTCTAAACTCTCAAAATAATTACCTGTGGTGGTCACAAGACCTAAATAATAATATTGATGCTTAAAAAAACTCTATGTTGTTGTTGTTGCATGCTATGAATGTTTTAAATTAACTAATTGCTGATTGTCAATAAAAAGAATACTAAGAAAATGTTATTATTTAAAAAAATCCTAGAACATGCTGTTTGGAAATCCCTGGATATTCAAAGACATGGAAGAGCTAGCAATATACACGTGACAACTTTGCCGGAATGAGGCTGGTAGACTGGTAAATGTTATGCTTTATTGTTTACACCTGTGAGTTAATATAAAGTTATAAAAAAACTGCTTGATTGTATAGTAAAAATATATTTATTTATTAATGAGTAGAAAGGAAAAACCACTATATTATTATCGTTATTGCAAACAGTTTCACTGTTTGGATAGCGTTTATAAATTAACTAAATTTGGTTTAAGGTAAGGTGGCAAGTTCACACACACAAACGCATTTAAATTATCATGATAAGCCAAACTTATATCCACTTGTATTAATTTCTTAATCACTTTCATTCTGCGTCATCTAGCGAATAAATTTAGTAATTATGACTTTTTCAATATCTTGTTATAGCACAGACATATCCATATTTAATTAATGGTGTTATTACTACGCATACAATAATTTAAATACGCTAATGGGGTAAGAATAATGAAAGTGTTTATGAGGAGAAAGTGTACCTGCATTTGTGTGGAGGGAGAGTTGCAAATATCCTTAATTCAATAGGGCAGTGTTCGAGTTCCATCCTCCTCATACCAACCATACCAGACGAGATCCGCTTAGTTACTTGTACAGCTCACAAGACCTAAATAATAATATTGGTGATTGTAATTTAAAAAAAAGTTTGTTGTTTCTGTTGCATGATATGAATGTTTTAAATAAAATTTATTAATCACCTGCCGTCTGTCAATAAAATAACTAGTAAGAAAATGTGGTTATTATTATTATTTATTTTTTTTAATCCCTAGAATATGTTGTTTGGGAATCCTTGGAGAATCAAAGACAGGCAGGAGATTGCAATATACAAAATCATGACTGCTATATATTTTGATGAAATAATGTATAACTTTTACAGAAGTTCTTAAGTTAAATATCTAGCAAAAATCATTGAGTCTATGTAACTTTTACATAAATTCATAAGTTGTAACGCTTTAAATATCTAGAGAATTCTGTTTATTAATTCACATGTTGTCTGCGCGTAAAAATATTTTTTTTAAATTGCATAATTTATGTGTGGGTTATTTTCTTTCTAAAATTTGAACTTTCATATTGTTTTTTGTATTCATTCTCTAACTTTCACAGGGGGGTCAACTGACCCTTTGACCCCCCTGAATATTTAGAAACCTCTGGTCTGGGGCGTCACTCTTGCAAGACACTAGACTGCCAATGACGGGGATATAGGGGTTCGAATCTCAGCCGAGTGTACTAGAGGTGGCTTTTGCGAAATAGTTTTTCACTCCCTCTCAACGCAAATTCTGGTACACCTCATATAAATTCAAACTTACTAATCCTTAATTCAATCGCGTAGTTAGTACATAATGTATAACCGGAACGGGTAGTAAGATGCGGTGCTAAAAAAAAAACCTACCTCCTCACCAACGGTGGCCAATTTCAAAGCGAGCTTAACGCCTTAGACTTCGCAGACACTGATACATGTACAAACATTAGTAAAGTAAATATATATATATATCCCACCACATCCCCAAAGACTACTATCACGGGAGTGGGATTGTGCAGTGCCGTCAATTTATGAGAGATAGAGGATAAATGTATTTTCTCATGTCTTCTGTCCTTGAGCTGTGGATGACATTCTAGGACAATGCGCTCACCTTCTTCAGTTCATGGATCGTACTATCACGTGATGTCCTAGAAAAACCAATAAAGGTGTCTTGTTAACTAAAAGGGAGTTACAATATTTAGAGCCTATTTCAAACTGCATTCTTAACTTGACACCCGTGAAATTGGGATAAGGGAAATAGTTATTTATTTTATTTTAAAATTTACTTTCTTACCTACTCTATAGCATTAGGAGCTCGACAGTTCATTGCCGCACTTAACAAAAGTACGCCACCTATCCCTATCCTGAACTATTTCTATCCAGTCCACCTCATTACATCATATCTCTTTTAGGTCCATTTTAATGTTACCCTCCCATCAGCGTCTAGGTCTTCCCAACGGTCTCTTTACACTGGGCTTGCCAGTTAATACCCTGAATATGGTTCTAGATTCTTCCATTCGCGCTGCATACCCTTCCCTGTGCCTGCGAGACTTGATTACCCTAACAATGTCTTGTGATGAGTACAGGGGTGTGTAACTCATAATGAAATCTCCTCCACTCTCCACCATCTTCATCACTTTTTGGACCGAATATATTCCTAAACACTTTGTCGTCATGTAAGGTATGGTAAAATGGTTTCTCTGGTCTCAAGTCCACCATCTTCTAAAGAAAACTACAGAAAGCCGCGACCAGATGCGACGTCTGGTTCAAGCTGTAGGCATTCTACTTACCTAAATTAAGTTATCCGTGGAGTAGGCGTGACGCACGGGTCATCCGGCGTATTATGTTTTAAAAACAAATTAAAGTGTGACGAATAATGTTATCGCAAGACAATAAACCAATATTTCCAAAACGTGCGCAAGGATGATGGTACGCTTTCCTTGAATATTTCATTTCTCAACTGTTTGAATCTCTAGTCCGGCTAAACGCAAAAACGCAACTGTAAGTTGAATTACCGGACTCTATTCCTCTCAGGTTGCCCACAGGTCATCATTAATCAAATCGTGGGTGGGTGGGGGAGGTAGAGGAAGGCAGGCAACTCCTCAAAGGGGGTAAGTGGCGAGTGTCAGCCGCCAAGAGAGTAAAAGAGACAAGAGGGAAGCATCCGCTCTCATCAATCTTTTGAGAGTAGAGAGCTCCCCTCATCAATCCAAATTAAAAGCTTACTGACAGGGCAAGGAAACAGTTCATACATACGATCACAGAGGAGCGCGCTGGCATGGGAAATATTAACTCCATCGCATCACACAAGACGTTAACGTCCCTCTCGCTTCTCCTATATACAGCGCCGATCAGCTGAGGATTATGACAAGCCAAAACATCGCGAGGGCCCATGTTCGCCGAGAGAGGCTAATCAAACGAACACTAAACCGACTACACTGTGGCACTATCTTATAATCTGCGACAGAGTGGAAATATTCAAGGTAAACGAAGTGCGTATGTGTGTTTACGACAGAAACATTAATGTAGTAGTAGATACAATATTCACCAAATATTAAAGACTAAAAATAGGTTAAAATAATATAATTCACCCCAACCCCAACCTATGTAACCTTAATTTATCATTTATTTCACGAGTTTAACGTAAAACTACCCATCCGGGCTAAATCTAGTTCTACTACCGATTCGCGCTATCCGCACATTTACATTTTAATGTGTTAGGGCTAGTAAGGTTAAATTTAGAGCAAGTGTATCAGCATTTGCGTGGAGGCAGAGTGGAAAACCTTAAAGAAAGAAATAATCTTAGTACATTCAATCAAATACAATTAAGACCTTCGATCACGCGCCCACCGGTGGGGGTTTCAAATTTGGAGTTTATAAATGGGAAGGGTCTGAAAATTATCTAATCATTTCAATCCAACCTAACTTTAAGGGAACAAAAGCAAATAAAAATAATCCTTAAGTTATCGCAGCTAAACTGACACTCAACGCGGAAATCGAATAAAACTGTTGAAAGCTTCCTGCACTATTTTCACAGTGGGCACAGCAATATTAAAATAGCATGTATCTAAATATCCTGGTTGAAATAACCCCTTGAGTTAATCTAACTCAACTTGTGAAAAAAGTTACACCGTAAATTAATAGTACACCTGCTTAAACAAAATCAAATTTAAATTTGATTAAAATCTGGACACATCTATGTAGACTGGATTATGGTTTCAAAAATATATTCATGTTGAACACCTCATAAAAAAAGTCAANGTAATTAAAAAACTTAACATTCATAACAAAACAGTGTTCTTTTACAAGTGTTGGTAACCTAAAACCTAAACATATGATTTTTGAACTGTCATCCAGGTAAAGACCTATCGTGAATGAATTATAAGTCTGAGTGCCTAACAAAAAAGTAAGACTTGAAGTCTTGAAACCCTGGATACCTTTGTTCGATCACAAGATGTATCTGTTTTGAGTCTGGACTATATTCGTGCCATTATTAATACAACTCGAACCAGACCTCACATCTTGTCGCGGTTTTCTGTAGTTTCCTTAAGAAATGGTGGTATTGAAACCAGAGAAACCATTTTACCATATATACCATAGCTTACATGACAAGAAATGTAGGGTGTTCGTAAACAAAGTGTTTAGGAGTATATTCTGTCCAAAAAGTGATGAAGACGGTGGAGAGTGGAGGAGATTTCATTATGAGTTACACACCCCTGTACTCAGCACAAGACATTGTTAGGGTAATCAAGTCTCGCAGGCACAGGGAAGGACATACAGCACGAATGTAAGAATCTAGAACCGTGTTCAGGGTATTAAATGGCAGACCCAGTGGGAAGACCTAGACGCAGATGGGAGGATAACATTAGAATTGACCTAAAAGTGAAAGGATGTAATGAGGTGGACTGAATAGAAATAGTTCAGGATAGGGATAGGTGGCGTACTTTAGTTAAGTGCGGCAATGAACTGTCGAGCTCCTAATGCTATAAAGTAAGTAAGAAAGTACATTTTAAAATAAAATAAATAACTATTTCCCTTATCCCAATTTCACGGGTGTCAAGTTAAGAATGTAGAAAATCGTACTTTAATATTATTTCTAGTTCATACGAAAATTTGGATCTAATACCCCAGTAAATCGGGTTTGAAATAGGCTCTAAATATTGAAACTCCCATTTAGTGAACAAGACACCTTAATTGGCTTTTCGGGTACATCACATGATAATATTATCCGTGGTGATGAGGTAAAGAAATTGTTTGAAGTATTATTTTGAACCCTAGAAGTTAGCACTATAAAGAGATTTGACTTGTCGCGAAACTACCCATCCCACAAAGACAGGGGACAGGGGACAAAGAAAGGGGGGCCTTGGTTGGACATAAGAAACCTATTGCCCTATCTTAAAACAAATTAGCAAGGTAAAGGAAGGCGCATTTAGTAGCACTACACTTTGCCGTTCATTTGTTTTAAAAAGGGTTTATAAAGTTTTTTTTAATTCCTGTTGGTTGTGGATATGTCATGCATAGCTGATCGAACAGCTTGTCATGTTTTTATTGTGAAAGTCTAAACGAACAGGATGAAAAAAAAGCCAAGAATGTCATCATACATTGACGGTGTACCCTTCATTTACCTTGAAAAGTCTTACCTTGAAAGGTCTTACCTTGATGGATTACACTATGGCCCTATCTTATGAATGAGCTACGTCATAGTGTTTACCATACCATCAAAGCCAATGACAGGTATTTCTCACTTATTCGGATTTATATATATATATATATTTATACTTTTAGCTTAAACTATGCTTAGCCTACCATCTCCTATCACTTTCATTATTTAAATGATAAAATACCATTATCACTAGTGGGAAAATAAAATTGCGTCCAGAAAATTGTGTTGGGGTCATTAGGAGTGTAATGTAGTTATTGAGTTGCGTCCTGCGACCTTCAGACCCACCAGAGGAGGGGTACCAAGTTACGTCCTGCGACCTTCAGACCCACCAGAGGAAGGGTACCAAGTTCCGTCCTGCGACCTTCAAACCCACCAGAGGAGAGGTACCAAGTTACATCCTGCGCCCTTCAGACCCACCAGAGGAGTGGTACCAAGTTACGTCCTGTGACCTTCAGACCCACCAGAGGAGGGGTACCAAGTTGTATCCTGCGACCTTCAGACCCACCAGAGGAGTACCAATTTGCGTCCTGCGACCTTCAGACCCACCAGAGGAAGGGTACCAAGTTCCGTCCTGCGACCTTCAGACTCACTAGAGGAGGGGTACCAAGTTGCGTCCTGCGACCTTCAGACCCACCAGAGGAGGGGTACAAGTTGCGTCCTGCGACCTTCAGACCCACCAGAGGGGTTGTACCAAGCTGTGTCCCGTGACCTTCAGACTCACCAGAGGAAGAGTACCAAGTTCCGTCCTGCGACCTTCAGACCCACCAGAGGAGGGGTACCAAGTTGCGTCCTGCGACCTTCAGACCCACCAGAGGAGGGGTACCAAGTTGCGTCCTGCGACCTTCAGACCCACCAGAGGAGGGGTACCAAGTTGCGTCCTGCGACCTTCAGACCCACCAGAGGAGGGGTACCAAGTTGCGTCCTGCGACCTTCAGACCCACCAGAGGAGGGGTACCAAGTTGCGTCCTGCGACCTTCAGACCCACCAGAGGAGGGGTACCAAGTTGCGTCCTGCGACCTTCAGACCCACCAGAGGAGGGGTACCAAGTTACGTCCTGCGACCTTCAGACCCACCAGAGGAGGGGTACCAAGTTCCGTCCTGCGACCTTCAGACCCACCAGAGGAGGGGTACCAAGTTGCGTCCTGCGACCTTCAGACCCACCAGAGGAGTGGTACCAAGTTACGTCCTGCGACCTTCAGATCCACCAGAGGAGTGGTACCAAGTTCCGTCCTGCAACCTTCAGACCCGCCAGAGGAGAGGTACCAAGTTACATCCTGCGACCTTCAGACCCACCAGAGGAGTGGTACCAAGTTACGTCCTGTGACCTTTAGACCCACCAGAGGAGGGGTACCAAGTTGTGTCCTGCGACCTTCAGACCCACCAGAGAGAGGGGTACCAAGTTGCGCCCAGCCACGTTTCACCTATCTAGCTAGCTCTATTACTAGGACCATAAAGTCAGTTAATTGTTTACAATAATAATATGACAATCAATCAATCAATCTCTATTTTAATTATGTGTGCTGTTTGCTCACTAGGTTAGTTAGGTAAGGTTGGGCTTTTAGTGCATTAGTCTAGGTGGTTTTATGTAACATTTGATTGTAGAATCGACTGAATTTTACTTTTATGAATCATTATGAACATATTTTTGTCCATTCTTCCAATTTTATTTTATATATTAAACTTCATTCCTTCAGACGCAAATCATGTTTGAGTAAAATATTTGTATGCCTCCTCTTCGGAACATAGTTCGCTCAAGGAGTGTGACTTTGGACGCAACTCACAGAGCCCATCCCTACATCTCATTGACTTAATTTACCGACACTGTTCAGAAACACCCGTATAAAAATAATAGACTATAGGGTGCAGTATGTATAATTTAAATGGCCTTATCCGTCTCTCAACAGCGATTTTAAAATGACTTTCATTGAAAATCTCAAGAAAATAAATCGTCACTACTATAATGTGGGACTGCCTATTTTCAGGGTAAACAGATTGTACGTATATCCGCACTTTACTGAAACTATGGACGTTAGAGATTAGTCCTTGTATTATCCATAAACCGACGATAAAAATAAGTACTTATTTCCGGTGATTTCCAGGACGGTTAACGAGTCCCCTCTTAAGGACAAGGTTGGTCGCACGGCTACTATGCTAAACTCTTGACCCGGTAGGTCGGGATTCAAATTGAGTCATCCTCCCTCGGACTTAACGTCCGTCTGACAATTTACCTCAGCCAGTACCACATCCTCCTACCAAGTTAATGCTCCTAGATTCGATCCCAGGCATAGATGACAAATTGTATCACTGACGTAATTCATGCTTCCCCATTCATAAGGGTGAACTAACAGCCAGCAAATTGTGTGTTGGGTATAGGATAACGTAATGCTAGCTTAGAGCCAATACCAAACTTTTTTTTTTGCAACTCGTCTTACTACCTGCTCAAGTTATACGTGTATGTACTAACTACACTACTGTGTTAAAGGGACGAGGTCAGTTGAATTTAGAGGAAGTTTACCCACATTTGCGTGAAGGGAGAGTGGAAAACCAAAACCACGCTCAGTGGACCCGACCGGGATTCGCGCCCCGATCTCCCCGACACCTGCAATCTAGTCTAACACTAATGCGCTAAGAGTGAAATAATAAAAAGGTCACATTCTCAGAAATCGTTAATCCTCGTTCTGAGGCGCTGCCTTAACCACGCTCAGTGGACCCGACCGGGATTCGCGCCCCGATCTCCCCGTCACCTGCAATCTAGTCTAACACTAATGCGCTAAGAGTGAAATAATAAAAAGGTCACATTCTCAGAAATCGTGAATCCTCGTTCTGAGGCGCTGCCTAGTTTATTTTTATAAAACACGACTGTGAACGAGACGAGTGAATGAGGCAAGGTCAGAAGGGAGTAGACAAGAGAAGACGTATGTCGCTCTCCTCCCACCTTTCAACAACAAAAAGAAGAAGTTGCTGAGACGGCAAGTTGGGTGCTGATCCAATAACGAGGTTGGGGTGGCGAGACTTGTCCTGAGAGGGTCAGAGAGGAGCTCTCCCAGTAAAATATAGAGCTGGTCGGCAGGAGAAGGTAACCAGCAGCCAATCACAGATTCCTTCGGGCAGGACGAAAAGGGGGAAAAGGAAGAATGGGTGAAACAATGATGATGGAAAATAGTAAGAGAAAGGGGGAATTGTCCGGATCTTTCACACGAGGGCCATCTAAAACCTTCCACGAAGAAATTGGACGATTATGTTAATGATCAGACTATTGGTTCGGAGGGGATCGTCTGGTGATAGGATGGCACGGCTAGAATAAGGATAAAATACACCAACACCCAGATGAGATAAGAAGGTGTTTACTGTTTCGTGTAAATTATTTTTAGCATAAACTGTAATTATAAACGTTTACGTTCTCACGGGGATGTCGACAAATAATTACGTGAAAATAAGAAAGAGGAGTTGGACGCAAGGCCGGGATTCTAACTTCGACGGGCAAGCTCAATAATATTAGGCCGACGCCTTTATCAATGTGCCCACCAGTACTGGTATGTAATCTAAACGAGCTTGGTTTGGGAGTGGTATTTTAATAAAATGTATCAAAGTACATCTTAAAAAAACAATGGCAAGCCACAATGTATCCTGAGTTAGGTGAGATCATGTGTCCAGTCAAACGCGGTAGCAGGAGGTAAGGTCCGATCAAGTTATTGCCAATGGTATCTACTCAAACATTCACAGCAACCCTCTCTTGGTGGTTGCGAGGAACGGTAGCATGGAGGTTCTGTTCAGACCAAACAGAGCTGTTAAGGCAATTGAAGAAGCCATATCCGTGAACAGTACTCTTCTCAAAATATGGGGCTCGTTCAGACAAACGCTGCAAAATGCACTGATTGCATATGTGGATGAGTGTAAAAGCTAGGCCCCTGTCATGTGATTCAAGATTAAGCTAGTGAGAGAATAGCAAAGCATGCTTATTTCAGCGGAATGATATCAGGATTCCCCACCTTCAATGGCCTCGCCTGATTTAGGATGACTTCGGAAGATATGGATTCTTATTCAAAAGTTGTTCTTCCTGAGTCCCTCTATAAGTTCATTAAGTTTTGGCCTAACCTTTTGAATCAACCTGTATATTGTTTTATAGTTTGAATTTTTGTTTACAAGCGAAACATTTAAATGTTTCAGAACATCCCTGCCTAGCGTTATGTAGAATGTAGAATCGCGATCGGAAGGGTGTTACTTGACAAGTACAGTCAGTTTAAGCTAAAAGGTGGCAAGCTTACTTTGACGGGTTCCCCTATAATGTCAATTCCGATAAAATAATATAAATAATATAGACACATTTTGCCAATATTAAAAGCAACAATTATTTAGATATGCTACAAACCTATCTTGCCCCCAGTAGCGTCTCGTGACCAAAATTCTTAGGCAAGCTGGGAAGGGAGATTTAGAGGGGGCCCGAATTTTTAAAAATATGATATGCTTCAAGAAGCTAACTTATTTGGGGTCTTTTTTGTTATGATAATTGTGAGTAGTGGTTAAAATGACAGTTTCAGACCACTTTCTCCCATAAGGTTAACATTGATCCTCCACATGAATGTGGAGGATCACTTTTTACCATAAGATTAACATTGATCCTCCACATTGCGAAGTCGAGACAATTTCTCCCACATTGTTTCACTTAACTNGTCTCCCACCACGGTTCCGCATCCCCTAAGGCTGACAGTTTTTAAATTAAGTATACATAAAAACATTTTATGTTTATATTTAAATGTAAACCAACTGTGTGTTAATTAATTACGTTAAATATACATAATATAAGTAATACAAAATTATATATTTTTTCAATTTTCAATTATATTGCAACCTGCAGCATATTTGGTGTATTTGATCATTTTTAGATATTAAATGAAATTTTATATACGTAGGCCTACATCAGTGATCTTTTAATCACTGTATTTTTTATAGTGTTTGTAAGTCAAGTCCATCCTTCTCTCCTTAGATACGAACTATGCTATGACTCTTTCATGGAAGTCCATTCCTTGCTTCATTTTGAAAAAGCATACCCTTTTCAATTGAAAAGAGTGCCAAAGCAGAAAGTCTATTTTGTCCCATAGTATTTCTGGAATATGTTTTTAATCTTTTCAATGTTGAAACTGATCTCTCAACTGATGATGCCGGGATCGTTGCCATAAGTTCCCACAGTTATTTAAACTCCTTTAAAAGGACCTGCTGCAACAAACTCAACAAAAGATATGTAAGCACGGGCTGGGGGCAGTAATTAAACCATTTTCCCCTTTTACGCAAAACTTCCCTAATTCTATTCCCACCCGATTAAATTCCCACTTTTGTCACCTCTGTGTTTTGAAAGGGGTAGAGAGGGGTATGCGATAGTATTTTTCAGTGTATTTGATTCTAGTTGTCAACCTTCGGGCATAGCTTCGGCTGTTGAAAAGTCGCAACTTTGTTGATTGCATTCCTACCTTGAATTCCACCGCTCATCCCCTTCTCTTCATCTTAATTCTATGACGTCACAAATAAGAACTACACTAGGTAGAGCTATGGGTTGAAAGACGGACATATATAGACTTCCAACCACCGTATAATGGACTAGTGCACGTCTTGCATGCATGTTACGGTCACTGGTATGCGCGGGAAAATTTCTTTCAAACACATTGGTGCTTGAAGAATATTTTTCAAACATAAAATAAAATAACATAATTACTTATCTTTCAAGCAAGGGCAAGCACTGCTTGCCTCGCATGCCCTGACGCGACGCCACTGCTTGCCACCATGTGTGAGAAAAAATGTGCATTCATCCAACTCATAATCTCAGTCGATAGCACGTCTTCCTGTTCAGCTTATTAGAGTCCTGGGTTAAATCCCCGTTAAGTCCGAAAATATAATTTATGAAATTGGGAATTCAGCTTTACACATTGATTAATAGGGAGCCTGGGAATGGGTGTTGTGTCTGTTGAAGATCAAACAAGTTTGAAGTCGTATGAAGACGTTATTAAATCAGTAAGAAAGTGAGCGCTAAATAATTTCAATTCAATTTAAATTACATTCATTATAATTGCTGGCTAACAACAAGACCTATAACAGGTCAGCACTGAAAAGTACACAAGTATCTTACATACAGATAAATAGTTACTTAAAGAGAAAGAAAAAAATTATAAAAACTACAGTGATTAAGAGTATTAGTGAAAATCAATTAGCATTGATAATATAATTTAAAAACACAAGAAAAAAAGAAAGCAGAATAATATAAATTTAAATATTAGAGGTAGGCTAAGTAATGAGTAAATTAATGATAAGGGAGTTCCTTAAATAACATAATCTAATAATAATACTATCAGTCCACCAATGCGCAAGTGATATTCTTTCAAAGAGCGAGTTCGTGGAAGAAGCAGTGCGCGAAGACGTTCTCTACGTTCAAAGAGTCTGGCAATGGTCGAGTGATTCACATCAGTGAACGCGAGCTTTAGTTCGTGTTTGCAACGTTCTGGTTGTTTTTTGTTTCTTTTTCGAGAGGCTCACACAGGAACAAGTAGTAAAAAGTCAACTGGAGATTTATTTTCCATCGAATAGAAACAAAACTGCGAATGAGATTTCAAAAAAGTATATTTTTGGTAACAACAAAGTTTTACTTTGTGGGGTTAGTTGAAAATGAATTAGTTTAGTTTGGAATGAAAATAGTTTAGCAAAATAGCTAAAAAAGTATTAATGAAAGAGCGCATCATTTTAAAGCAGTTTTGGGAGAGAAATCAAACATTCCCCAGATATACATTTTAATTTAATTTAATTTTTTTTAGCACCGCGTCTTACTACCCGTTCGGGTTATACGCTTAAGTACTAATTACACTAATGGATTAGGAAATGGGAAGGTTGAACTTAGAGGAAGTGAACCCGCATTTGCGTGGAGGGAGAGTGGAAAACCATTTAGGAAAAACCACCCCCAGTTCACCCGACCGAGATTCGAACCTCGATCTCCCCGTCCTCGGTGGTCTGACTCAACACGACTGGCGCGTTAGCCAATTACGCCACCGAGGCGGGTGATATACATTTTAAACAACATTACAAACGTAAGAGCAATTTTCGAAAAATTTGTAATAAAAAACCACTCATCAGTAAACCACCTTTAATTTGAAGGTTCGGGATCCCATAAAAAAACTTCCCGCAGAATTGTCCTTCAACATAAATATCAAATTTGAACCAAGTCCATAAGGCCGTTTCAGATAAGTGACCAGGGACAGACAGACGGACGGAAGACAAACAGAATTGTAAAATACATTTTTTTTTTGTATTCATCATAATCTCAAGGTCGAAAATGTTAACGATTAAAATATACGTAATTGATATGAGAAAGTAAAGAGATGGCTGGAATGTAGACTATTTGATATACACTTTCCCACAAAATGTCTAGACTATTTCTCGCTCATTCATAAAAATTCAGTGCGGAAAACAAGGGGAAGTTACCCCAATTTCAAGACTTCCCTTGTACGGGAACTTTCTCCCACATGGAGTGCGCGGGTGACACTAATCAACCGAAAATCTGAGTGCACGCGCTGCTTCGAATGAATGGGAAACAAACCGGACCAACCTTCGGGTTGTTGGCTCACTATTATTATCAGAGAGAAATATAATATGAACCACAAGATAAAATATAATAACTAACGCGTGTGATATTAATTAGTTCATTAACCGGGGGATAGCCCGGATAGGGAGTAAAACTCGAGATGCACACATATTATAAAAGGCTTACCTTGATTGATTGCACTATGACCTTTTTGTTTGGTTTTTTAGCGCAGCGTCTTACTAACCGTTCGGGTTACACGCTTATGTACTAATTACTCTAATGTGTTAGGGATTAGGAAGGTTGAATTAAGAGGAAGTGTATCCACATTTGCGTGAGGAGAGCGGGAAGCCATTTAGAAAAAACAACCCTCAGTACACCCAAATGGGATCGAACCCCGATCTCCCAGTCATCGATAGTCTTGTCCAGTGGTATTCAACCTCAGGTATGCGAAGACATCTTAGAGATACGTAAAATGTTATATAATTATAATGTATTGAATAATAAGTTTTAAATGATAAATATATATATTGTACGAGTTCATATATATTTGAACGAGTTTATGTAGGCCTTTGTATATTTATATATATACAAAGTTACACACATATAGGCTATATCATTTTAAACTTATTATTTAATACATTTTAGATGTAATTTTTTATTTACTTTAGATGAGATTATATAATATGACCTATAGCTCTCACTATACAACAACTTTGGGAGTACAAAGTTGAAAATAAATAATATCTGGGGGCTATGCGAACAAAAATAGCACAGTGGTCTCGTATATTGCGAGAGTGACGCCTTAGACTATGCGGCCACCGAAGCGGGTACACTATGACGTTATCTTATAAGATATACCATAGTGGAACCCAACAAAGTAAGACGGTTCCCTTTAAGGTTAACATGATTATAGACTACTAAACTTCCAAAATTAACAACTAGTTTTGTGGCTCACGCCAATGGGCATAAGGACAAAGACGTCAATCTCGTCTTGTCCGGATTCCCGTGTGATGGAGATGTAGAGGGTCAAATTTCGCCCAGCTATAGGTGTTGTTGGTGGTGACCTGGTGGTCTAGGGGTAAGGTGTCAGACTTCTGTGCTGAGGGTCCGGGGTTCAATCCTCGGTCCCGGCACAGATTTATCTGATTGCCAAACCCTTCCTTCACCTCTGACAAGACGTGTATTAATCACAACTTGTGAATGTGAGGAATGCCAGGCCTCCACCGTGGTTCGGATTCCACGTTAAACTGTAGGTCCTCCATTTCATCTCACAATCACCCTACCATTGCACATTAGCGTAAGTGCGTATAACCCGAACGGGTAGTAAGACGCGGTGCTAATAATAATAATAATAATATAGGAGTTGTATTTTTTCTAAATGGTTTTTCATTCGTTTTTCTTACATATGTTGTTACATTTTCAATCAATTCTACCTTTACCTATCCTTTCTCATTATTAAAAATATGCGGATTGCTTGTACGGGTAGTAAGATGTGGTACACAATTATTATTTTTTAATGTTAATAACTAAAATATAAAATAATTTAAAGCATGTTTTGTCTAAAAGAAATATTAATGATATTAACAGCAGTTTACTTAATCGTGACAAAAATAGAAGTTAAACAATCAAACACTTAAAATAATTAAAACCGCGGTAGTATGTTGATTGATGATGTCCTATATAAAATTACACAACCGTTTCAAAATTATAAGATTGGTTGGGAGGAAACGAGTGGCCTTATCTTCCTCGTCCTACTTAATATTTTAGTAAATTGGGTCATTCATTCATGAGGTAATCATAAACTTTAAGAAGGAAGAACAACAATGCCCGGTCAAAAATTCAGGGTGAAGGTAAAGACTCAATTCACCCTGAAAGGTAAGCAGGCTTACCTTGATCAATCACATCATGGCGGTGTCTCATAAGCTCCAGCATAGTGGAAGCTAACAAGGTAGGACTGTTACTACGTCACGGCACCCTCGGTGTCGCACCCATCACAACACACCCCTGAGAGGGCAGCCCCGGGGTCGCGGACCCGCTACCGAGCCGGATAACGAGATTCAAATCAGGACCATTCATATTCAGGCGGGAAAAACGTTTATGCAAAGTGGCTATTTGTATAATTAGATCCGGAGGTTTGTAGACGCAGGTGGGAATTTGGTTTATGTAAGGAGGTGGAGGGGTGGATAGGGTTAGACAACATGGTTTATGTGACGTCCAGAATAAGAGGGGGGCGTTTACTCGGTTGCCGTGTCACTCGACATGAAATAGAGGATACTGTGGGAAGAACTCGAGTTCTTGCTATTGCGCTGGACGCTGCAAGTGTTAGCGAGAAATACTAATAAAAAGGTAACGTAAGTCCAATTTTCATAGAAAGAGTATTTTATAAATATAAATTTGAGGAACCGACCTCCGCAACACTAGAAATTCAATTCATCGAGAGAGAAACGCGTTACACTGTACGTCCAACGATGCAGGTAATTCTACTTTGGTGTAACCTAATCGAAATGTCTTATGTCAAGAATTGGCTTTTTACTCGGTATTGGTAAGTGGTATATTCCAAAATACACTTTAAGTTCTTTGCCCGTTATTTGAAGGAAATATTCTAATAACCGTTAATGATTCACAATTTTGATGCAAATAACAAATAAACCGTTAAGAAAAATGGTATTCAGTCGTGTAAAAAAAAAAATAGATCTTGAACAAACTAAATGAAAAGTAATTTTATTCGTAAGGAATTTCAAACTAAATCGGTCGTTTGTTTGAAATATTTTGTCAAAACAATATGTTTTCGGAGACAAGTCATACACATACAAATAGTGGATGATCTTATTTTTTTATTTCTTGTAAATTAGACCAAAATACACATATAAAAGTGATATTTGTAACTTTAATGGGAACGGTTAACGGACTGGAAAACTTAATGGGTTTTGTTGAAAATATACATTATAATCAATCAAGTTTGTACAGAAGTATAAGACGATTTTTGAAGATTTATAATGAAGGTGGCTTGAAAATGGCATAATCAAACAAGAGGAAAGATAAAATTAACACAACCAAATTTTATCAAGACTTGTTGGATGATATTTCTTTTATGAATCTATGTATACACCATACAGTTCCGTTGTTTCCCTGACTATATTGCTCAGATAATAGAGAGAGAGAGCCAGTGGTCCGTAGGAGACTCCCACATAGTCCTCCGTTGAGTAACCAGATAACACACTTCACTGGTCGAACGGTCAGTGACGTCACTTCTGACAATTGGCTGGACTCCCCAGGCTGGGAGGATCAGGTTTCGAGTGTACACAAGGCAGTTTTTCTTAAATAGTTTTAAAATATCCCTCCACGTAAATTCGGGTACATTTCCTCCTAATTCAACCTTCCTCATCTCTAACATATTAGTATAATTAGTTAATAATCACACTACCCGAACAGTTANGTAAATTCGGGTACATTTCCTCCTAATTCAACCTTCCTCATCTCTAACATATTAGTATAATTAGTTAATAATCACACTACCCGAACGGTTAGCAAGACGAATTGACAAAAAAAAAAAAGCCACACACTTCAGCGATGTTTTCGTATTTAAATGTATTTATTAAATAACCAAACAAATTTAAATGCTTTAAAAACCTTGAACAATCAATTATTAGACTTTTTGTCTTCATTTCAAAAGTGTATAATCAAATGTCACTATTCCATTGACAGATATTCAAGAACTGTTATGATTACTATGAGTATAAAACAATATAATATAATGAAGCAATACTTTTATTATATTGGCAATGAGAAATGTTTTGTTACAAAAACTACAAAAATACTTACCTTAACTCTGGTTTGCTTCCATCCCCACCTTAAAGAACATGTACAGGGAACAATCAAGCTCGCAACTTGGCTCGCACGTCCTCACGATGGACGGTCGGTCGATTGGTGGGGGTGCTTAGCGGAGCGGAAATGCTCGCACGTCCTCACGATGGACGATCGGTCGATTGGTGGGGGTGCTTAGCGGAGCGGAAATGCAATGTTAATGGTTGTGAACGCTGGATCACGAAGTCAGTTTCTTTGAGTGATTTACACAGATTTTTTATTTTATTTTTAATTTTATTTATATATTGTCCCCTGTCTCTTTTCTTGCCCTCGTTGTTTCAGTCGGGGGAACTCTGGCCCGGCCCGCGTGCTGATGAGAAACGTGTCAAATGCTGAGGACCAATTAGGCAGAAATCACGCGGAACGTCTTATATCTGCGGAGTTTCCGGGGGCCGTATCGATACAAGTTGGTTCCTGTGTAGGTGAGTTGCGGCCCGGCTTTTTGAGAGACACTTACGAGTTGCGGCCCACTCACTTGAGAGAGAGGTATGAGTTGTGTCCGCCTAATTAGCAGTGTATATAATACTCTGTCATAAATACTTCAGCCTATCCATCTCACATGAATTTCTAGTTACACTGAATTTCAGTCCCATACATTAACTTCCTTAACTAACCAATGTTGCGCAAAAAGCATAGAATAGCAACTTTGATCCCTTTTAGCTCATGAACTGTAATGATTTGAAATCAATTAATCACTATTTGTAGTTAATAATAATTATGCACTTGTTAAAAATTGTGTGATACAATTTTGGCATTCGAATGACCTTAAAGTATCTACCTACTCAAATACAATTTTTATCATTTTGGCAAAATAAACTTTAGTTATAAATCTGCAAAAATAATGGCCTTAACTCATGTTGCCTTTCATTCCAGCTTAAGAACTCGTTTCACACCACGGATAAAGCTTAACGCAAAGTCATTTTTTTAGCACCACGTTAAAATAGGCATTAAAATATATTTAAAGTTGGCGTACTAAGCCAAAGATTCGGGGTTCGATTCCGGAGTCAGGGTATTATTTTTTATTTAAAGAATGTGATATCTAAAGGCAGTTATATCCATACTTAACAAATATAATAGCCTGGCTGTTTAATCCATCTTGATATGCGCATTCGTATAGTTGCCATTGTACTATTGGCAGCATAAAGTCCTCCAACGTTGAAGATTGCTGCGTTATCTGATAGTTCGTGGTCTTAATTGGTCGCTCATATGTAATTGACGATTTCCGCACGTCCATAACAGACTCTGCCTTAAAATATGAGAAAAGAATGACCCTGGGCACGGGACGGCTGCCTGATAGCTAAGTGTTAAGAGCATCGGCGTACTAAGCCAAAGGTCCAGGGTTCGATTTCCGTGCCCCAGTGTCATTTTTCAATTGACAGAATATGGTATTTAGATACGGCTATTTAATCCATATTTAAAGTTCATTATGACATTTTTAAAATTAATAATACATTCTAGAAATAAATGAATTAAATCTTTTCAGAAAACTCAGTACTTGGCCCTTTTAAATGTGAATCATGGTCACTGCTGTTGATTCAAAAAAGGTTCACACAGCTTAGTAAGCTTATTTCCCTTAACTAAAGAACATATATAAAATGTAAGTGTTGAACCGAAGAAGAGGTGATGGGGTGTCACTAAAAATGTCCCACTAAGACTATGTGCAAACGTTGCTTAGAAGTGTCACAAACACGAACAACCACAAAGTTTAATCAAACGCTCTTTTAGTCCACTTCGAGAGGAACCAATTCATCAGTCTCGTCCCGACCGGCCATAATAAATCAACAGCTACAGTGGTAAAAAAAAA
>CABFWB010003508.1:14074-25397 GCA_902151455.1 Timema bartmani | reverse complement strand
CCCCCCCCCCCCCCCAAAAGCTGGGACTGAAACGGCGAGTTCCATGTTAACTGCGACCAATACAATGCGAGTACAACGCTGTATACGATGCGGCCACAGGTGTGGATGCATTTTATTACTTCCACTTTTTTTTTGTCACCGTGTGACAACCAAATAATTTTTCCTTAGTAAATTAATACACACATTCTGAGTTCATTCAAATAAACATTTCCATTAACATTAAGGCGGGAGTGTAGGGGACGCGAGAGAAGGCCAGTGTTTTTGCTGTTTTTATAGCAAAACATGTTTTTGGTCAAAATAAATATAACAATACTTTAATACAAACGTAGAGCTTAATTTCTTCAAATGATGATAAGAACAGTTGTCAAATATCTTTCACTATCATAGCCGCATTAAATGACGAACTTTTTAAATGAAGAGAAAAAGTTGTCATAAGATTCAAGAACACCCTTGACAGATATTCAACACCTGTTGATATTCCCGTGGGAATGAAATTAATCTCTCTGTTTGTACTGAAGCAATATTTGATTTATTTTGACCAAAAACATTTTTTGATATAAAAACTGTAAAAAACACTGACCTTTTCTAACCTTCCCTGCATTCCCCCCCTCATCCTTCCGTCTTAAGCGTTAACTCAGTAAAGTGAAAATTTAAAAGAATTAATACCGTACTACCGCGGAAACATGTTAAAAAACGAAGTAATGCATTTTTTGTTTTCAAATTTATCTATTCAAAAGGCTAGCATTATATATTATAGAAACATTCTTTGTTATTTGAATATAAAATAGTATTATTTTCATTTAAACGTGTCTGAATGAGAATATAAGTTACACTTGTGTATATTATCATCTTCATGCATTTAATGAGTAGCTAGCTACTTCCATGCATTAAAAAAACTACTTAAGCATGGTTAAAGAAAGAAGAGGAGATTAAATAGTCCAGTATAACACTAAGAGCTTCTAAATCTGGCATGAAATGAGCTCGTAGAACGAAGAAAAAAGATTAGTACCTTTGGAGGGGGGGGGGACGTTGCCAGCAACTTGTTGATATTGGGTGAACCGAGCACGCACGCTGCTATCTACCGATCAACGTATAAACTTCAATCGCCCTGCCATCTAGTGGACGTGTATCCAACTTTACCGACGCGCGCCCAGTATGTCCAGGCACAACAGTGCAATCATTGTTCTCACTAATCATGTATTATTTGGGATGCCACTATGAATACTTGTTTGACTACAAGCTAAGTCACGGAGAGTTTTAAGATTTTCACACGTAATCAAACCTGGTGGGGGAAGTACGAGAGTCAAAGAAACAATGACAACTTTAAATAAAGGTGATGCGATTTTAAAAATGGCTCTGTTATTTTTTTGAAAAGATGAGTTTAAAAAAAAAAATTCAAGTCCTGCTTCTTACTAGCTATTTGGGTTACACACATATGTACTAATTGCGCTAAAATGTCAGGGATGAGAAAGGTTTAAAATAGAGAAAGTGTACCCGAATATACGTAAAGTGAGAGTGGAAAACAAATTAGGAAAAAAAACCTTCAGAATACCTGACCAGGATTCACTTTTAAAACAGTTCTGTTGCATAACGGAAATACATATAGATTATGCCGCTAACTTGAAAGAAACGTATGAAAGGGGAACATTTTGATCAGAACATATTATCCACGATGGAAAAGCGTTATCAAGGGCGCCGGGATACCCCATGATGGGACATTACAGCTGCTTTCTTAAGTTGGAATGCCAAACAGACTATAAAAATACATCCATGAAAATCATTTTTAGGTATAGCGAATGTATATATTACCTTGTATGATGAATACATTGATAGAATTGTGGTATTTTAACATGAAAAAAATTAATGATGAAGATTGCATACATGTATTGTATGGTACTGGAAAGTGGTAATTCATTTTTTTAATGAGTATAACTTTTTACGTCACATCAGAGTGCGGTTTTTTGTGCATTATAAATTATTTTGTGTTTATTGGGATCAGTTTACTAATTATGTTATTTAATTTTTTTTCAATTTCGATTGATTTTTTAAAATGACAATAAAATATAACATTTTAGAAAACACCCTAAATTACGAAATAAAGTATGAAGAGTAATATAATAGTAGATACGACTTATATTAGATATATATTGTTATATTTATTGGATCTAGACGATCAAAATAAAGAATTAATACCTTGAAATAATATTGAATAAATGGCTGACAAAATACACATTAAATAACAAGAAATAATTACAATCGACATTATAATCGTGACTGGTATAAGCTATTATGTGTTTAGATTAATGATTATAAGATGCTCAAAATAGGATTATTAACAATATAAATTTAATAAATACCGAATGAATATACCTGAAAATATGAACATAATAAAATGACAAAAAAACAACATTTAAAATGGATAAAGCAACATAATATGCGAGAATAAAACAAAAATATATTGGCTAAAAATGTATAAGTGAAATATTTTAAATGAGTATAGCAATTAAAAATGCAAATATAATTTTATATGCTCGTGTATCAAACTAAATTAACCCATAAAATGTGTCAAATTAACAATTAAATATAATATGTCTAAAACATAGATGGAAAATTCAACTTGGATAGCTTAATATCAGATTAAAAATATTAAATACAATTGGTAAATGATATTAAATTACTTAATGAATATAATGTCAAACTAAAATGTTTTGTTTGCTTACTTTTTATATGAACTTATGCCGTCGAAGTCCTTCTAATCTTTAAATTGATTGTTTGTGTTAAATTTCCATCCTTTTTCTGCCAAAAGATTTTAAACAATTAGGTTTTTTTTAAAAAAACTGCCTCACTCGTACGAGTAAAATAAATTGATCGGAAGCAAGGAGAATGTATAGAACGAGAAATAGAAGATACCTGTTCGTATTTTAATGTGTTGTAATGTGCAGGGCACTTACCTTATAATGATCTGATTTCTGGTACGTTGATTGTATATTCCTATCTGCTGTGGCCTTACCTGTAAAATATAACGATAAGCTTGAATAACATGGAAAAGTGATATGTTTATAAGGCCCCACGCCTTTCATGACATATTGCTATTACATTTGAAGGGTACAGGGGAAATGAAGGGGAAAGTCCAATTTTAACTTAACTTGAATTAGTGCTTTTATCTGTTTGGCAATCATGAGACCTTTCTAAAGGCTTTTAGATTATGGTTGAAAGAGGTATGTGTGATATTTAATATACATTTTTTTTATTACTGGGGTCCTTATGAGGTTTGAGATATAAAATTGTTGTCCTGGAAAATATGTGTAATGTGACTTTCCTCCCTTTTCCCTTGTATCCTCCATTTGACCTTAAAGCTTTTAACAGCTTAATCTAACGGGTAGGTTTTCAAAGGAATTGAGGAAGTGCACCAGTATTAGAGTTAAGAGGCTAGGGGAAAAAAACAGCGTGGGAAACTATCACCCCCAACCCCCACACGTCCGGCCGAGATTCGAGCCTTGATCTTCTGGTCAAAAGCAATTCAGTCTAGCGAGAGCCTGACGCCTTAGACCGTGTGATCACCGATGCCAGGCCCTGAGCATTATTTCTGTTTAGGGATGAAACATTTCCCACCTCCACACTTCTACCTAAATTATTCTCAATCGTGTGGGGGTTTTTTCTCCCTCAATGAAGAAGCATTTCCTCCAGGCTACCCTATTCATTTCTCACCTCTTATATTAATTCACGAATAGCCCTTGTGTGAGCCGTAATAATAATAATAATAATAATAATAATAATAATAATAATAATACATAGGTACGGGTACCAGTGTAGTCAGATTGAGCGAGACGCTAACAGTTTACGTTTTTGCTTTTTCTAGACACCTCGGAGAGAGAAGTATTAAAAAATCGAGATTTTGATAAATGTCGACGTTACATTGCCCACTGAAAACGAAAAAGTGTTTTTTCTCGATACCGTTTGTTTGTGTGTTTCTATCTCGACCCAGAATCGAAATAATTTTACCGATTGGTATCTATGGTTTTTGTAAGGTTCCCCCGAGTTTTTTTTGTTTTTTTTCCAATTAGATGTCTAGCCATAAACTTAGGATAGTTTACTTTAAAGATAAAAAAATTTATTTTCTCAAAATCAGCTTTAGCGATTTTGATTATAATTAGTGTCGAAACACTGTTTAACATTACAAACAAACTGGCAATTCTCGTTTTCCCATTAATATCATTATGAGAGTACTTTAAATCAGAATACATTTCCACTTTTTATCATTAATCTCCACAACTATTTCAAATAAAAAAACTTATCACTGTAAAGTTGTAAGAGGATAGAGATGTTACTTTTTACTCAATGTTTCTGTAGCAGTGTATATTATTTACTTACAGCTCTGTTGGAATGTTTGTGCAACAATGTATATTATTTCGTTTCAACAATCTTAAGAGCGTCTCTTTTATAGGATAAGAGGGAGAGAAAGTATTTGCGGTGCATTGTGCCATTCATTTATTTTTATTTTGCTCATTGTTTGAGCTCTATAGCTCTAAACAATTTAATTAACAATAGAAAATATTGTAGTAAGGAAATAAAATTAAAATTAGGTTATAAGTAAACCTAGGCCTACTCTTAAAAATTTATCAGAATTTATTTTTATATTCATATGAAACACTCTTTAAATATAGATTCTGAACAAAATTTCATTTTTTCTTCTTCAAAAATGAGTCATCAGTGCCTACCCTTAATTCTAGTGATAGAATCAAATACACGATTTGACCCCAAGGTAAGTTATGTAACACATAAATATCGAGTTTAAAAGAGATCCATCAAAGTCCAATTTTCATAGGAAGAGTCTTATCTGACAGCTAGGAAAAGTTAATAGATCTACTTTCACGTATTCATACGTTAGGTTATGCGATCTGCAGCCTTCACTTTTGAGACATATGATTATCAATATCTATAAAATAACACTAATTATATAGTAAAATATTATCAATTTTGGCCGCAAAAAAAAAGTTGTATTTCCAAAAAGTGTTTTCCTACCAAAATCCTACTATAGCAACCAGCACAGCACTGACATGCGCGTCCTCCGCAGATAAACCAGTCAGCCATTCGCTCCCAAACCAATAATTACGGACCACCAGGTACAAAACAGCGGAGAATGGTAGAGATAAGAACTCGGCGGGCACCGGTGCCTCTCAAAGAGCAAAAATGTTTGGATCGAAAACCCCGTAGGAAATTTAGGTCTTCCTCCCGCCCTCCCCCTCAAAACCCCTTTGTATATCTAAGCTCACAACTAGGCTCGGACTCGCCGAGAGATTATACGGGCCTCGGTCTGAGAAACACGAGTTAAATTAAATTTAATTAGTAGGCCTTGTTTTATTATTATTTAACGCGTACCACGCCTTATCATTTGTCCGGGTTGTCTACATATATAGGCTACAATGCGACTTAAGTGATAAGGACAAGGTAGATATAATTTAGTGGAAAAGTTCCCATATTTTCCTAGAGAGAGAATGTAAAACCACTTAGGGGGGGATATCCGTGGGATTAAAAAGCCCCGACCTCATCGTCACCAGAAAACCAGGACAAACAAGTATGACACTTCTGTCAGAGTGCCCACCAAGGCTGGTAATAATAATAGTATTACTATTATTATTATGTGTCTGGGCTATATTGATCTATACCTCAGTTTGCAGGAAAATTAGCCAGTACTAATGTACCGTTGCCCTAATTAACTAATCGTGCATACTTTCCGTGGAGGCTGTTTCCATGTCCCGATGAGGTGAAAGGACGATGGTGGTGAATTTGGCGGGGGTGAGGCCGATGAATATCTTGACTTTACTTAATCATTACCAACCAAACCCTGGGAATTATTCCTTATTTCGAGAAAGATCCCCCGGTACCAGCCGGGAATCGAACCCGGGACCTCTAGGTCAGCAGCCAGGGATTCTGACCAGTATACCACAAGACCGGTAGGTATAGGAGTAGTGTGTCAACAGAGTGGTACATAATTAGAACCACTGTGCAGGATAAAAACTTTTATTGCAAGGAGATGTCCACGGTCGGGTTCAATACCAGACCTATAGTAATGACTAAAAGCTGTTACTTGTTTTATCGACCAACGTGAGATTGTGCGAGAACGCCAAAAGGGCACTGATCGTCTTCCGCCCCTCCCCCGTTCCCCCCTCTCCAACCCACCCTTCGTGTTGTGAAATAATTATGTCGCAATCCCGATGTGACGTGTAGTGCCTCTGTGCCAGTTTGACAGGCATTAATCACATGCTGTAACAGGATGAAAGAAACGTGTGTGGAATATTTGATGTTTAGAAATTGATCCTAAAAATTCATAATTTAGAGAAAAGGTACCCGAATGAGGCGGTTAAAATGTATGTTGGTTCCCTCCTTGGGGCCAAGTAGTAGAAAGATGTATCAACTAAATAAAAGTGAGAGAGTAAATATGTCTGCTGGACCTCTAGTGTGAGAGAGAAACTTAATAAGAGGATAAAAAGGAGGAAGACGTGATAGAAGAGGAAGTAAAACTATAAGAGAGATAATAAAGAAGAGGTAAAGTAAAATCGAGAAAAGAGAGCGAATGGAGAGGTAAAGAGAAAGCTTAACAAATAAAAAGAACAAGTAAAACAATCCAGTCAGTCCACGAATCGTCTCAATGGCACACATCCAAACAAACTAGACGCTCATTTTACCACCTGCCGCCTTCACACCGCCGCGCACTAACCACAAATTACACCATGTCTGGTAAGGAGAGAGGGAGGGGGATACATTCCATAACCCCCTCCCTCCCGATCCCCTTGCAAAAACCGGAGAAGCCCTGATCACAATTCCCTTCCTTCCTCCACCTGTACACATTACCTGAGCAATCATCTCACACAAATTGTGGACTCTTTTTGTTTTCGCGGACTCCCTGAAGGTCTGAAAGGATGTTAGATGTTCAGAGGACACGCGCCGAGAGTATCTACACATAACCGAGAGCTATGAAACCCTCAAAGCTCAACAATATCAAATAATATTACCCGCTTCGGTGACCGCATGGTCTAGGGCAGAGTGGTCCAACTGGTGGCCCTCACAATATCGCGGAGGAAAATTAAAGGGAAGCTCTGGGCGGCAGACGAGAAACAAATAAATATATTTATTTATTTTAAAAGGTAATGATTGCATTTTATTATGCATTTATTTGATTAATAGATACATGTATAAACCTTTATGTATAGTAATAAGATGTTTTGCAAAAGTGTGTGTGCGTGCATACTTTATGATACACATTTGAGAGATTAATAAAAAAAAGTTGCAGTAAAATTTGTAAGATTATAGTCGAATAACCAAAAATAAAATGTTTAAAATAATTGTTCACTAAGTATGGTTTATGGGCATATATTAAGTTGGTGGGATTACTAAACAATCGTTGGCCCGCGGTGAAAACTCATAATCAGTTTTGGCCCTGGGGATCAAAAATGTTGGACCACCCTGGTTAAGGGCGCTACTCTCGCAATAGACTAGACTACCTATGACAGTGAGATCGTGGTTCAATCCCGGTCGGGTGTATTGAGGGTGGTTTTATCTAAATGATTTTCCACTCTTTATCCACGCAAATTCGATTACACATCCTCTAAATTGAACATTCCTAGTGACTAAACCACTAACGTTGTAACGATACTGATTGGGACCCCTCTCATATATTTAAAAAGTCATGGATGAAGGTATTTTTCTTCAATAAATTGTATGTAAATTATCCTTTTAAGACTTCATCCATGGAGAATCACGCGCTTTTCAGAAATAACGTAGAAGGATTGCACCATTAAAACTTATTTTTTTATTTCAAAATTAAACCCCGTAGTATTTACCAAACAAGCAAGAGACGTCAGCTCACTATACCCTATAGGAAGCTAGCCTTCAAGACACCTGTCGCAGGGACGCTTTCGATTAGTTTATTTTGACACTGGTCACGAGAGGTCCAAGGGGCAAGGGGTATGTCATATATAAGCTGTTTGTGCGTATGAACACACAGAGTGCCGGCGACATAAACCTAGAGAACGTATAATATCACGACAATACATAATTTGTATTTCAAGTAAAAGTGTATAAGAAGATAAAATCACTTCAATAAATCGTGTGCAACATTAACAGTTGTATTTATTCAAGTAAAACATCGTAATAATTGGCGCTTGATCACGGGGCTATAATAACCAATTATCTCACAATCAATTCAAGAAAGTTGTAATTGGCTCCCAATCGCGGGACAATTATATCTCAATAATACCGTAAAGTTTCAATTGACGCCCAATCGCGGGGTCAAACAAAGTTTAACATAATAACGTAACTAGTACATAGGTGTAACACCGAACAGGTAGTACAAAGCAGTGCTAAGTAAAAAATAATACGGGAATTTATAATACACTAATGCACAATTATTTACAATTATTTTATCTGCTCAAGTGTGTACATTTAAAGGTTTTAAATATTTATTCCCATTTACAAATGTACACGTTTAGTGATACTTTTAAACCTCTTCAATCTTTACATTTATGTCTAAGCGCATTCAATTAAAAAAGTTTCACAAGCATTTTTTGTATTGCTTGTTATGACTCATTTGTTTAGTCAGTTATAGACATTAACCTAAGAAAACTTTTAAATAGTATTATAGCTTAGTGAATAGTGAATCAAATAAAGCAAATAAAAACAAATATTGAGTGAACTATTTTAAGTTTTATGTTTTTCAGGGTACATTAGTACAAGTTGGAGCTTAATTAAAACAATTATTGTAAAATTCGTTATTGGGTTGTTATATGTTTTATGATTTGTTGGAGGGAGGGTAGGAAACTTTTTTTTTCTAAATCAACTCAATACATCCGGCCGAAATTCGAACCCCAAACTTCCCCTAGTGGAAAACCAGTCAAGACGAGGTTGACGCCTTTATTTTTTGCACGTCCAATAGTGCAGGTTTATTGGGTTTAGTTTATATAATATTTCCTAATCATGTAATCAAAATTTTAGGTTGATTTAAAACCATTTTAATTTTTCTAGTTTACAAAGTCTGCGAGCATTTGTTTTATAAGAACGTCCCAAATGTTCTGTCAGAAGACAAGAGAATTTTCAAATATTATATTCCTTAGAGTGTACAAAGAGAGAATAAAACTTGGTAAAGAAGGAAGAAGACATAAGACCCTGCGAGGCGAACACAAAAAGCAATACGATAAGCAGATATGTAGACCTAAGGCCGTGTTCCTATTAACTTTTTTTTTTTTTTAAGTTTCAAATCCACGCACAGGTTCTTCCGAAATCAGCATCACGATGTGATAAAACATGTGTACACCCTACGGAGATTCGAACCTATATTTCCCCGTCAATGGAAATCTAGTTTATTGCAAGGTGAACGCCTTAACGTGTGACCACCGCTGAAAGTAACAACTTATTTATAAGCAAATGAAATATTTCCTTTACGTGTTTGTCTAAACATATTTTAACGAGGTAAAAAAACACTATTTTAAAGATATTAAAAATCCGCTTCGGTGGCCGCGCGAATCTCTGAATAGACTTGACTGCCGATGACGGGGAGATCAAGGTTCGAATCTCGGTCGGGTGTACCGAGGAAGGTTTTTCAAAAATTGTTTTAAACTCTCTTTCCACTCTAATGCGGGTACACTTCCTAATCCCCCAAAACATTAGTGTAATTAGTACATAACGACGACACTATAAGATGTGGGTTTCGAGATCATTTCAGTGTTGCCGATTGTTACACCTTGCAATGTGCTCTCGCCTCTGTTTCTCGCACTCTGACAATCTGACAACGTCGAGCTATGAATGTAGTAGGCATGAGGGGAGAGGGGTTTCCATCCCCAGTATAACCTTGAAACACACAAACAAATGACGAATAATATAGTAAGAGTAGTAAGACGCGGTGCTAAAGAAAGATATTAATTTTTAAAAAAATTGTTTAAGCCGCGTATAAGCTAGAGATGTTCACTATTTGATACATCCCTACATAGAACCTCGTTATTCTGAGGTAATTGGGAGCGAAGCTTGTTCGGACTATCGAAAGTCCCGATTAAGCGGGAGAATACGGAACGGTCAGCGAGTAGACAGAGTATTTCAACAAATTTTAAATTGCGGTTGAATAAGTTTTGTCAAATTTAGATGAAAATACAATGTGTTAACATTATATAAATATTTAGCATTTATTATCACTGTTATTTACAATTCTCGTTTAACTTTGAGTTTTGCTATTATTAAAATATCTTTTATTTGACTTAGTTTGGGTTCTTTCCCCGGGTTTTTCGAAAATTCTGTCCGGAACTTTGGACTACCAGGATTCGGTCTAATGAAGTTTTACTATAGTATGCACTAGAACTAGTGATCACGCGATCTAAAACGTCAGTTTTGCAATGGAATGGATTGGCAGTGACGGGAAGGTCAGGGTTTTAGTCCCAGCACGGTGCACTGGGGATATCTTCAGATATTATGATTCACAGGGCTGCCACTATTTTATTAATACAAAATTCCTTGAGTTTTCCAGTAAGTTTTTCGGACACTTTAGAGAGTTGTATAGAGAAATTAAACTTCATTTTTCATAAAAGTTACAAGTGTGGGGTCATTTAGAATAGGAAGATTTGACCTTGATGGCGCCTGTGTTCGAATCACCATGCCTAGTTCTTAAATTCCATTTTTTATTCTTTGCAAAGGCCTACTATTTAAAGCTTGAAGTTTACCGTTTCAAAATCGCAAACATTACAGTATATTTTCTAAGTTTTTTTTATGGGAAATTCTTTTCGTCTTTCCCATTTGTCCATACACAAAATATTCTTTGTATTTTCCAGGTTTTCCAAGTACGAGACAATCCTGTATTTATGCCTGTGATTTTCCAAACCTCTCTACGCTAATACGGGGCAATTTCACCCAACCAGCTTCTTCATCCCCTCCCCACAAATGAAGCGGTTAAATAACAATTTTGTTAGACAAGAATGTATAACACACACACAAAAGACGGTAAGCGGATGAACTTTTCTTCCCCGTCAGGCTCCAGATGACGAGTCAGCAGAGGAGCTTGTACCATTCCCGTCAGGCTCCAGATGACGAGTCAGCAGAGGAGCTTGTACCATTCCCGTCAGGCTCCAGATGACGAGTCAGCAGCACAGGAAGGGAAAGAGCAAGCAGTCCGACGTCTAAGTGGTAGTTTGCTTAACTCGGTTCGATATCCCCGGCCCGATATCACCTAGCCTACCATTATGTTGTCCGCGAGACCTTTTCGGCTTTTTATTTCAGTTCCAATCTTCAGCTGAAGGTGGGTGGGGTCCTATCAAGCCCATGAAGCTGTGAGGGGGGGGGGGGG